>MU761900.1:0-5000 GCA_026770625.1 Nicotiana glauca | reverse complement strand
ATTGGTTTTTTCATATCAAGAACCTCCATTACTTCCAAATCCAAGTAAGTGGCCTCATAAATTCTTCCAAATCAAGGCCGTATGTAGTTGTTCACAAACTCAAACAACAACTTGTGAACTGGTTTTATCTCCCCTTTTCGTACCTTCTTTGTCATGTACTTCTCCCTTTTTGAGTGTACATGTTAGTTTAGTACACAGAATCTTTGTTATCTCCTAACTCAGGCCACTCGGGCCTCACATAAGTATCAAAGCCATCTACTGGAACATTCAGTATTTCCCCTAATAATTTAGCATCAAGAATGAGGTCCACTCCCCTCACTTCATAATTCATTGTGCATTCCTCCAGCATTTTAGAGATCTAAATATTATAAATCACTTACCAAATAGATATGTAGAAAATCTCCTATAGAAATTGCCTCCTACCAAGTATAGAGATCTAATATTATAAATAAGACTAAGTCCCGAAATAATCATCTATAAAGAACTGCATATTTTACATTTACGATACGGGATTCGCAATTGCGGCCCATGGCCCGCAAATGCAACAGCAAGAGAGAAGTAGCAATTGTGGCCAATAGCTTCTTAAAGGCAAAGGCCCCTTGCCACAACACAAAGTCACGGATACGGTAGAATGATCACAAAAATGATTTGCCCCGGCCTAGGCTCTATTCACAGTTATGGGACGGGCTCCGCAAATGCGAAGCTTGCCAGCCCCTTTCCTTTTTCGCAATTGCAACCAAGACCCTTCAAATACAAGTTACTCCTCACATTTGCGAGACCGGCAGCACCAGCAAAACTAGACCTAGTCTGAAATACGACTGAAACTCACCCGAGCCCTTGGGGATCCACACCACAGATCCACACAAGTCAAGAAACCTACTGCAAACCCACTCTCTAACTCAAAATACCAAAATAATGTTCTAAACCACGAACCAAATAACCAAACACATCAAAATCATAATGAAATTCAAGAACTTCTAGAGTTACGACCAAGCGTCTGATTCCCATCAAACCAAATAGGAATGAGACTAAAATTTTCTCATAAATTTCAAATGACAAAACAGATATATTCCAAGTTTCAAAACCACAATCCGAATCTGGTAGCCACAAAATCAACTAACAGTGAAACTTAAGAGAATTTTAAACCTTCCACTTGCCAAATTTCGGCAAAATAAGGGAAATCAACCTATGGTCTTCTAAATCAAAATTCAGGCATTCTCACAAGTCCAAAATCACAATAAAAACTTATTAGAACCAACAAAATATGAATCCGAGATTACTTATATAAAAGTCAAACCTTGGTCAACTGTTCGAACTTAAGCTCCAAACTACGAACAAAGTATTTCAATTTAATCCAAAAACCTCCCGAAAGTAAAACTAACCATCCCCACAAGTCACACAATAATAATTACTCATACGAGTAGCATCAAATGGAGAAACTAGTCTCAAACACATGAAATAACTGATGGATCGTTACATACTTCCTCTCACCTTAGTTTGGAAATTTTTTTCAAGGGTTAGCTTTAGGAACCCAGACAAGCTATGGTCTCTTTCTTTGAGTAAAAATATAAATAAAATCTACTTAGTCCGCCCTAGTAGTTTATTACCTTTCGGTGGAGGACCAAGTTTCATCACTTTCTTTTCTTCAATATATGCAGCATTTTTTTAGGCTTATTTGTATTCTAGATATGCATGTTTCTTTGAAGTGTCCAATATTTCCACAATGAGTGCAATGGTGATTGTCAAAAATGCCGACATACTTGATATGTTGATTGTATGGAATCGTAGCCTTAGTATGTCCTAGTCCCCTTTTGTTACTACTGCGGTTTACATACATTTTGATATTATTTGGGAAGACATTTATCACTTTAAGTTTTTATTCTAATTTAAACTTTTCATTATCTAGATTTTTTTGAAGTGTGCTAGCGTTTTTAGATTCAACTACAAGTTTTTTATTAGATTTTTTTAGTTCACTCTCTAGTTTCTCTTGTATATTAGTGGCTAGGTCCTTACCTATATTTGGAGCATTTAGAAATTTATTTTTCGCAGTTTCTAAGGTAGCCTTTTCATCTTCTAACACAAGAATATTGTCCTTGAGATCAACTAGAAAGACTTCAATATGTTCTCTACTTATTTTCAAATCTTTGTGTTCACACCTAAGTGGTGCACGATCATTCATAATTTGTTCCTTTAAATTAGAAATCTTTATGTATGCATCAATCAAGACACTTGAGAAGGAAATAAATTTTTTTTTTTAGGATAGATGTGGATTTTATTATTGATATCTTGAACGCTTACCTCAGGTTCTTCTTCCTTGTTAGTATCAAAGTTTGAATTTTCCATCAATACGAAGAGATCTTCTAGTTCTGAATCACTATCCTCTCTTACCATCAATGATTGATACTCATCTTCACTTCCATCATCATTATCATCGGACTTATTCCTTGAGGGTGATTTCATGACAGCCATAACTCTTTTTACAACATTTTCCATTGCCTTATTTGTCATTCTTCGTATAGGAACCCGGTCTCTCTGCTATTGGTTTCCATTGTTAGGATGTTCTTCTTCCACTTAAGTTCCCACGTGGGGTAGTCCTTGATGAAGTGATCGTTTATTTTCACACTAGTAGCATCCATTAGTGTAATTGTTATTTCCACCATGACCTTGGATTTAGATAAACTATCTTTTTTCCAAGAAACCACCTTTCCTTATAGCTTGCTGGAAACGTCTAGTGATCCATGCCATATTATCTTTTTCAATGTCCTATTTCTGACTGGTCTTAAGCACTAGGTTCTTGGTCTTGTGAGTTCAGTAGTTTGTTGGTCAAGGCAATCCTGATATTTCTTTAACTAATAAGTTTCTAGGTTTCCAATGAGGTCGTTAAGTGTCATTGTATTACAGTTCCTTGCTTCAGTAATTGCATTAATCTTGTTGTCCCACGAATGGGGCAATCTGCTTAGAATTTTCCTTGCAATTTTGTTATGAGGAATAAGTTCTCCAAGAGATATTAGTTCATTGATGATTGATGTGAGCCTAGTATGCATCTCTATGATAGTTTTCCCCTCTTTTGTCTTGAACAATTCATATTGTCTAGTTATCATATAAACCATTTCATGTTTAACTGGAAAGTTACCTTCATGAGAATGGGCAAAGTATCCCATATCGCCTTTACATATCTACAAGCATAGATTCTATCATATTCATCTGGACCAATTCCACAGATAAGAATCTCTTAGCTTTGGCATTCTTTTGAACTCTTTGAACATCATCTTTTGAATATTTTTCTCTTGGCTTTGGTCCAGTGGGCACACCCTTGTCATGAAACATGATTAGAATTTTTGGTCCTTCTCGATGATGTCCCAAAGCTTCATGTATTCTCTTTCCAAGAAATCACGGAAATTTTATTTTACCATCTTTAGTATTTCCCACTAAATAATAATGGCATGACGGTCAATTGTCCTTCTTGAGCATTTGGTGGTACAACTATTATAGATCCTTTCAAGGTGTTAGCTTCTTATGAATAAATGTGCTCTGATACGAATTATAATTTTAGACTACACCTAGACACAAGAAAGGGGGTAGAATTATGTGTTACTAAATTTTTGCATTTTCAAAGAAGATGGTTGTTTGACCTATTCAAACAGATACAAATAAAAATAATTGCTGAAATGTAAAAAAAAAAAGCAACACAAAGAATTTTTAAATGAAAAATCTCCTTGCTCAAGGGAGTAAAAATCACGACCTATAGTAGGATTTTCCTCAAATCTCACTAAACTTCAAAGAGCAGTTTTAGGTTACAACTTTATAACCATGGGGACTAACTCTAGTACCCTAGCCCTACAGTCAATCAAATTATAGCAATCCTTTCCCAAATTAACTCTAGCCTAGGAAGCACACAAAAAACTAAGTTTCAACAACATCCTACTATTACACTTTTTACAAAATAGATATGTTATAATTCAGAACACTTGACTCAACTTAACAACTAAAAACTCTAGTAGCTTCAACATCAGGAACTGGTTGTAACGACTCAAAATTTTCACCATCGGGACCGTGATGGCACCTAATATTTCACTTACTAGGCAAGACAACGTTAGATATAATTATTAATAATTATTAACAATTCAAATCAAATGAAAACTAAAAAGTTGTATAAATTAAAATAAAGTAAATAAAACTAAAAAATAGCGATATCCAAATACATATCCTAAAATTAGTGTCACGAATATACGAGAGTCAAGAGTACTACAAATAATAGTCTAAACAAAAGCATTACTGTCTAAATCGAAATAAACAGCTAAGGTAATGTAGAAGGGGACTTAAGGGTTGCAAACAATGTTTAGTTGTACCTCAAGTTTCCATCAAGCACTGGATCCGAGCAATCTACTGAACGCCACTAAGACCCACTCCTAAATCTACACAAGAAGTGCAGAGTGTAGTATGAGTACAATCAACCATATGTACTCTGTAAGTGTCGAGCCTAACTTCGACGAAGTAGTGATGAGGTTAAGACAGGTCTCTTGTAATAACATGTACGTAGTAATAATAATAACAAGAAGTAAGGAGAAATAGGAAATGAAAGTAAGACAGTTAATTGTTGAAAATAAGTTCAATCCTTGCAATCAGAGAACCCAAAATAATTGATTTCATAATTTCATATAACAAAGTTGGAAATCAACAAAGTAAAAACAACAGATACAACATACACTATTTGTTGCAGCGCGGAACCCGATCCTACTGTACATACACAATCTTTCCATGTTCCACCGTAATGTCATGTATCAATATCAAGAATCAATATAAAATCCGTTGTGACGCGCAACTCGATCCCACCATATCATCATAATCGATATCATAACCCTCCCTTATTTTGCCGGATCATAATTTATCAATAACAAGTATTACGTACACAACCATTGCAGGACGCTGTGAGCACGTGATTTTTGCTCTCACGACAATTACTCCCAAAATTACAAAATAAAATAGTTTTGTCATCACAG
>MU761896.1:231593-243255 GCA_026770625.1 Nicotiana glauca | reverse complement strand
GGGGGGGGGGGGGGGAGAGACGATGATGACAACAAAGTGGTATAAGGCAAAAAAATGAAGAAAAGGAAAGGCAATGAAAAAGAAAGAAAAGCAAAAAGACAAAAAGAATGCTTAATGTGAGAAAGAATAAAAAGGGATTCAAGAAAAGTAAAAGAAAGAAAGGTGTGGAAAGTTGAAAAAGGAGAAAATAATTTAAATGCATAAGAAAGAGTGACAATGTGTCTCTCTAACCCCTTAGAAACAGGTGAAATGACTCAAAGAGTCAAGTGAATTGTTCCAAATGAATCAAAAGAAGTTCTTAAGGGAAGATGGAACCCACTTGAACAAAAACATGACCTACCCTAAACCAAAAGCCTTCACAATGACTTCATAAAAGCCCTATATGATCTTGAGTTGAAAGAAGCTTTCATTAGTGGATACTTACATAAGGGGCAATCATATGGTACCTAGAGCCGGACTTGTGACCTTTTCTTGAGAGAGATGAGTGAATTCCCATTAACCTCGATTTGTGTGTCAATACTCTAAAAAGGTGAGATTTGCTAAGGGAGAGTTGAGGATGTGTGAGTTTGGGTTCCACAATGACTAAAGTAATTGAAAGAGTTCGTTGATGTGTTGAGTCAACTCTTGATGCTCTTGCGTCACACTTGATCCATGTTTTTCAAAGGTTAAATGTTGTTAATGATGCATTCGTATTAAGGGCAATTGTTAGTCCCAATTGATGCTTGTTGAGGTTACTTTAGGATAGTTGAAAATTCTTGGATTTTACCTTAAGGGGTGGGTCTTATTTTGTTTGCTTGAGGACAAACAAAAGCTTAAGTTTGGGGGAGTTGATAACTAGGGATTTTGACGTGTTTTATGCTCCTTCTTGCTTACGCTTTGATTATAAATTCTTACAAAATAGTCCCAAAAGTCTCATAAGTTGTGCTTGATTTCAGGTTTGATCGACAAAGTGACAAAATGTCAAAGTTCGGCTCAAAAGGAGTGAAACCTGCTCAAGTACCAAAGACAAGGCAAACTCAGGACAAACGGGCCTAGTGCGGCCGCACTACACTTTGTGCAGTCCGCTAGGGGGATTCAGAGAACTGGCAAAACAAGCTTCAAGGCAGTGCGGCCAAAGTCCATCTTGCATCGTCCGCACTAAAGACTTCGCGGCCGCACTACCATTCTATGCGGCCCGCGGAAGCCAACTTCAGAGAGATGTCCAGGGCCTATCATCAAGCATATGCGATCCGAGGTCGACTTTGTGCGGATCGCGCTAGCTACCTCCGCGGCCGCGGTCCATTCTATGCGGTCCGCGGAGCCTGAGTTCAGAGAAGTGAATTTGAAGAATTAACAGCCTAGTGCGGCCGCAGTTCATTTGGTGCGGCCCGCACTGACCCCGTAGCGGTATTTTTGTTCAGTTTTTCCAGCCTAGTATAAATAAAACCTTTTTCGATTTTTAGGGTAGCAGTTAACTTAGAACAGTAGATGTGCTCGTGAGAAGCCATTTCTTAGCCATTTTTGGCACTTTTGCTTAGTTTTAATCATCGAAACTCTGTATTTACATTAGTAATTAATTCATATGTCTTTCTCTTCATCTATTTCTCTGATTTTATCTTCAAGCATGAGTAGCTAAACCCATTAGCTAGGGTTGTGGCTCAACCCTAGTGTGGGTAATTGATGGGTGTTGTGATTTAAGGTTAGATTGATTATGGGTGTTTGTTATTTGGGTCAATTTTATGATTTAATTTATGAATTAGTGGTTGCAAACACTAGTTTGTGCTAACTTGACTTGGCTCTTCTTGAGAAAGAGAGCCTAAGTCTCCAAAATTGACTCAACGAGGAATTGGGATGGACTCAAGAGATTTGATAATCCCAAATAAAGAGTTAAACCTCGAGAGAGTAATTACCCGACTTGAACCCTAGTTGCTTGGGTAAATATGCATACCTAATTGGTCTCGAGAGAGTCAATTGGGCAAAACCACTCTTTCTACCAAGAGGTGTAGAGTGGGTAGTATTCAGTAATGGTTATAACATATTTCCCCAATCATGTCAATCGTGCCTTAGATGCAATTACCCGTCAATTAGCCACCTAGGTGAAGGTCACTACCCTAGTTCCCTTTATACTATTAGATATAAATTGAAGCAATTTAATCTTAGCATAATCTAGTTTCAATCTTAATTTTTAGTCTTATATTAGTAGTTTTATATAGAAAAATCCAAAAATGAATGGAAGTTCAACTAAGAGCATACACGCAATCCTAAGCTAAATAGATACTCGACTCCAATCCTAGCTCTCTGTGGAATCGATATCGACCCACAAATCGGGTAAAAGCAATTGTGACCCTCTCTCACTACTTTTTAGTGGTGTGGAGTTGGCTGCTATCAGGTTTCCTGGAATACCAATCCGTAGCCACAAAGTAAACATGCAGGGGGATCTCCCGGGATACTGTTCCGTAGTCCCAAAGTAAACACACAACAGTCTCAAGAAAGAAATCTAAAGTTCTATCCAAGTTCGTATAAAGAAAATAAGAAAATTCTACTCAAAACATGCTACACAGAATCCAAGTAAGCAGTTAAAGCAGATAAGACAGTTAAATCACATAAGCATGCTTTCCTAAGCCTAACATGAAACTTCAAATACAAGTATTGCTCAACTAAAAGAAAACACAAATATTTACTTAATGAAAATGGTGGTTTTCAACAATTAGCAGGTGTATGCACTCGTCACCTCACGTACACGGCATTTATATAACAACAGTACAAAAATCCTAAGGAAAGTTTTCCCACATAAGGTTAGGCAAGACACTTACCTCGAACCAAGCTCAATCAATCCGAAATCACGCTCTTGCCACAAGTATCCAACTCTGAGTGACCCAAATCTAATCAAATCAACTTCATAATGTAAATATCACTACAAATAACGAGTTTAGCTTAAGGAATCGAAGCTAAGACAATAAAATAGTATAACGTCCAAAAATTCTCCTCGGGCCCATGACTCGAAATCGGGTAAAAATTACGGATCATGAACACCCATTCAGTCACGAGTTCACTCGTAAAAAAATATCCCAATCCGACGTCAAATTCTTACTGAAAACTCAGATTTCCATTGGAGAATTTTTTCCCCCATTTCCAAACTTCTACCCTCAATTTCCTTAATTAGATGAGAAAAATAACAATAGATTAATGTATTAGAACCAAATTAGAGTTAGAATTCATTACCCAATAGTTCTCCTTCAAAATCTCTCAAGAAATCGCCTTCTACCGAGCTCAAAATCAATTTTAGGAGTTATGAATTCAAACCCTCAATTTCACTATTTTCTGCCCATCGATTTCCGCTTCTGCGAGGAGTCCACTGCACCTGCGGTCCCTGTCACGACCCAAAATCCACTACGGGTCATGGTGGCGCCGGACACCGCCGTCAGGCTAGCCAACTCAAATACTTAATTAAATCTCATTTTTAACACTTTTAAAATCCAGGATTTTTCCTTGCTTATTAAGAAATTTTAAAGGATATAGTTTCAAATCAAATTTAAATGTTGAACAGTTAATACAATACTTCAAACCATCCCAGAAACCCGGTGTCACAAGTGCATGAGAAACTATCGATAAGGAAAGTAGAATACAACATCTGTCCGAAATATAGTGGACAGGGAATGAATAAGAAAAATACTAAAAGGACCTACACTACTGCAGGTCGTCTCGAACAATGCAGCTTACCTAGTCCCAGAGTCATCCATACTGCTATGCCTAGTCAGCTGCTAGAGGTAAATATGCATGTGCAACAAAAATGCACAGAAGTGTAGTATGAGTACGTAATCAACGTGTACTCAGAGAGTATCCCTCCTAATCTCGAAGGAGTAGAGACGAGATGGCCAACTCCGGCACTCACTAGCAATTAACAATATTCTAGAAATGAGAGGAAAATTCGTTTACTAATCAAAGGCGATTTAAACAATTCAAGTCATCAATGGGTTCATAATTAATCCAAGTATAACATGTTGATGGGTCCTAACTATCGGGACAATAGCATAATAGTAGCTACGCACGGACTCTCGTCACCTCGTGCGTACGTAGCCCCCACATATAGGAGCACATAATCAATTATTTCACCTATGGGGTAAATTCCCCCTCACAAGATTAGAAAGGAGACTACCTCGCTCCGAAGATCCACAATCGGCATTCTACATTCTTTCGAAGACTTGCACCAACGCACAATGCTCCAAAACTAGCCAACGATCATATAAATCCATTAATACATGCTCAATTATACTTTACAACCCAATTTATAACAAATCCCTAACCCCGAACAAAAAGTTGACAAAAAATGCCCTCGGGCCCACGTGCCCGGAATCCGAAATTTTTCGAAGTTAAACTTTGCACATGACCTTAGGAACTCAAATACATAATTTTCTCTTGATTCCATACTCAAAATCGTGGTCAAAATCCAAGAATACTAATTTTCTAGGTCTTCCTCTAACCCTCAATTTTCTACCCATTTACATGCTAAAAACCATACATAATCAATGTATTTAACTCATAATATGTAGGATTAGCTTACCTTATCATTGATGAATGAACTCCTCTCTTGAATCCTCCCAGAATCGCCCAAGCCGTGAAAAATGTGAGAGAAATGGCCAAAATCTGACTTTTAAAACAACCCTCTGCCTCCAGGCTACTTCCGCTTCTGCGAAGAAAATCCCGCTTTCGCGGTCCCGCTTTTGCGGATCAATAGCTGCTTCTGTGGCTTCCACTCGACCTCCCTATTTTGCTTCTGCGATTAGCCTTCCGGAGATGCGGTCCCGCTTCTGCGGAACCTTGACCGCATCTGCGGTCCACATGCGCTTGGTCAACTCTGCTTCTGCGTCTCCCTCTCCGCTTCTGCGGTTTCGCATCAGCGGATCAAGGGCCGCTTCTGCGGTCCTGGCTGCCCTCACGCTCAACCGCTTCTTCGGCTTCATCCTCGCTTCTGCGGTCCCATTTCCGCAGAAGCGGAAATACCATCAACCAGATCCCTTCAGCTATTCTTCAACTTTCAAATTTGATCCGTTAGCCACTCGGAATCCACCCGAGGCCCCTGGGACCCCAAAAAATCACACCAACCAATCCCAAAACATATTATGAACTTGCTCCAGGCCTCAAATCACATCAAACAACGCTAAAATCATCAATCGACCCCTAATCCAAGCTTTATGAACTTTGAACTTTCCAACTTCTACTTCCGATGTTTAAATCTGTCAAATCATGTCCGATTGACCTCAAATTTTTGCACACAACTCATAATTGAAATTACAAACCTACTCCAACTTCCGGAATCAGATTCTGACCCCGATATCAAAAAGTCCACTTTCGGTCAAACTTTCCAAAAACCTTCAAATTTCGGCCAAATGGCTTCAAAATGACCTACGGACCTCCGAATTCACTTCCGATCGCGCTCCCGACTCCAGAATAACCATACGGAGCTACTCCCAGTCTTGGAATCCCAAACGAACATCGATAACACTGAAATGCACTCCAAGCCAAACTTAAGAAATTTCTTCCAAAATGCTAATTTCCACAATAGGCGCCAAAATGCTCCCGGGTGATCCAAACCCAATCCGGGCATACGCCCAAGTCCGATATCATCATACTAACCTGCTGGAACCTTCAGATCCCGATTCCGAGGTCGTTTACTCAAAAATCCAATCATAGTTCATTCTTTCAACTTTAGGCTTCTCAATTGAGAATTTTCATTTAAATTTAACTCCGATCTTCCTGAATTTAAATTCCGACCATGCGAACAAGTCACAATACCTGAAATGAAGCTGATCATGGCCTCAGACTGCTGAACGGCGCGCTAGGGCTCGAAACGATCGGTCGGGTCGTTACATACTCTCCCACTTAAACATGCGTTCGTCCTCGAACATGCTAAGAACTACATTGGAGTAGTCTGAAATCACTGTTTAGCACCTCATGCACCTTCCCGTGCTACCACAACTTAGTTGAGCACATTAGCTCGATAAGTTCTGAAGATACTCCCCTTTATTCAAGAAAATAATCCTTAGAGCACAATTCCAACATCCGGAATCCTATGCCAGGCCTGTTTCCAACATACGATCACCGTATCACTCACTATACGCTGTACTCAAACATGACTGCATAACTTTGTTGGATTCTTACTTTGCAACACTTAGTCCACAGGATCACCATAATATTCTCTGATCAACTTAGCCAAAAATTCAACGAATCATATGCTCCCATTGCACCTCATGACAGGCAGGTCTTACTCTAACTCTTACAATACTGCCACGACGGATGAGATGTGCCCAAATTCGTAATCAACTACCGAGTCAACCAATCATTGAGTCTATACTTCTGGCAAGAAACATTACCACATTCTGAGCCAAATAATGATCTCAGCTCCTTAATATACGTCATATAATCAGATAGCACTGATCTTAAATCCAATAATCTCGTCTCAACCAGTACGAACGGCTTCGACAATAAGCCATCCCGGACATGGTCAAAAGTCCCATATGATGCCACAATGTGCCAATGGGCTACCAATTAGGATATGATACAGAAGGAAAATGAACTCTGAAAAGGAAGTTCAATTACCCCGCTCACGAATCATACATGCGACGCGGGCAACATACTGAACAGACACCCCGCTCGCGAATCATACATGTGACGCGGGATCACATCTAATACGAGCTTTCCTCAGAAGACAGGATACGAAGCACATAAAATAGGTATGGGGACATCACACTGTTGCAGCGTGCAACCCGATCCAAATAACATACCCATGGCGGCGTGCCATCCGATCCACATATAGAACTCACATAAGGAGATGTACGTCGAGCTAAATTGCTCATTATAAGAAAATACCGAATATCGGTCGTAAACACACTAAGTGTATAATACCATTCCCTGGGGAGACATATAATGCTATAATCCACAAACTCGGGCACACTGAAGTGCGATACAAGATCTGAATCTCAAGAGCCATTCTGCTCATATAACATCATCGCCACGTGGAGCCTCAACATATAAAAATTTACCAAGCCATCTCACAACTCACACGGTGCAATGTATCACTTCATGAAATATCTGACAACGCGATGACACCTTGACTACTCCATAAGGAGCGCATTACTGAAATGAACGCAACTGGCCTGTCATAGAGCCCATGTTCACATTTAAACCCATCCACCGACCTCAAGCCGATTTCTGATTGCACCAACTTGGCTAATGACCTTTCAAAGGTCCATAATAACTCCCCTTTTTACATCATAACACGTAAGAACAACCATCATAACCGGAGCGACCTCCTCAGTTCATAACCCAATAAGCAAAGTGCCTCCAGGCATAAATTCTCAAATTAATGATATTACTACAATCCCCATACTTGGTTTAAATCTTTAGCCAATCAAGTGACTACATGTCACACTTATACAATCTTCCCGTGGGACACGCTCTCACAATCTTCTGAAATGAATAATGGGTCCGCACTAACGCTGAAAAGCGATCATGAATCCTTAACCAGGATGCAAAGCCTCTTTCACAACACATCGATCTCAGGTAGTGATGAATACAATACCAATTTACTTTAATCATTCAACCCTTTCCTTGCTCATCCGAGCCCGTGACATCCTTGTCAACACCGAACTGCAACCTTGACCCTCACTTCAAATTTCCATACCTCTCACCGCACCCAACGTGCCAATATACGATAGGACACGATTTTCATCATAGCTTCGAAATCATTGATATTTTAACAGTTCACCATATAAGAACTTTGCACTTAACTCACTTCAGGAGAATCATAGCAACACACAGGTAAATTCTCATAACCTTAAAATATGTAAATCTGCAAGTAGTGGTCCAAGCCACCATTTTCCTTCCGGATTCCGCTTCCACTTAACAAGCCCTAACAGAAGAATGCTTCTGAATAACATCAATTACGGCAACCAACAAACCTTACACGTACCGCTATAGATCATACACATAACTCGATCACGCAGAATGAACTGATCGCTGGCCCCAATGTGCCAATTCAACTATGGCTAATCATTCTACCTTCTTCCAATTTATCCTTGCTTGCCTTAGAAATTAAGACTAACTCCATCCAACACATAACATACTCCATCTACAATCACCCCGAGGGACCTTGAATCACGAGACCAGGCTGTCTCAATTCCCACGAACTATTTCGTAACACCCAAATGCTACACCACAAGGTAACACATCATAGAACATTCTGGGCACTTCTCATAAGTTGCTATAAAGCTTGATTCTTAGTTGTACTTATAGGCTTGAAATCATTAGGTACCACACTTCATCTTTTGAGTTCCACTAGGACCGTTGCTGAGAGCCACCCACTCTGACTTGATCCCGAATATAATCAGCTCCCTGAATCTTCTATCACATTAATACCCTCACAATGAAGCACCTGGCAGAGTCACTCCCCTTTTAACTTGCTTCTATACAAGGCATAAATCTTGAATCTTTTACCAAGTTCGAACATGAGCCCATAAGGCTAACCATAGCACATCCTTAATAATTCCATCCGCTCAATTTACTACTTATGGTCTTTTCTCGTAGCTGAATTAATCCATCAATATGCTAATAACAAGAAATCACACAGGTAGTTAATCATACAGCCCAATCATAAGCGGTGGGACTCTCCCACTTAGCTTAAAGCCACCATTTCCCAATTCTTGAGTTCGCCCGAACGTTTTACCTCTCATTGACTTAACCTCGCACCACCAATTATCAAAATCTCTCGGGATCTTCCTGTAAATACCTATCTTCCATATTCTAAATCATTAACCGCATTCGCACGACCAATCTCTTTGTCGAACAACCCATATAATTCCTTGCAGAAGCTTCGCCAACCACGCGATCGCTAACCTGTTCACGGGGAATAACCCACCAGGGGAATCACCTCCCGACATCTTCCCACGCCGCTGCACGAGGTACATTCACTATGACACCAATAGCCCATCCTGAGTCCGAGAACACCTTAAAGTTGCACAAGTCCGTCTGCCCCTCGCGGACATCTATTAAATGTGCGGCAACATCCTTCCAATTTAGGGTTATGCTGCACCCTCCTCCATTTCGAGCAGCTCATTTCCGCCATATCAATCTTCTGCCGCATAATAGCCTATACTTCACATCATACCCGCAGGCTTCAATCACCAATCATTAAAATCCCCAATTCGATCCAAACTGGCTTTAAGGCGCGTAGTCATCCTACTACCAAGCCCATATGCAACCCTCGCCACTCTCCCACTTTGGCGGAACTCATCTCTTTAATTAACCACTCGACCTTGCTCCTCATACTTGGCCTTCTAGAAGTTTTAAACACCACCTGACACTTCCCACATGTCCTTCCTCATACTTTGTTGCTCAATTGTTGCCTTAAATGAAATATATCTTCGTGGCACTTGAATCCACCATTGTTGCTAACTTTAAACCTTTCCAAAGGTCATCTTTATCGAGCCGTCAACATTAGAAATTCTGATTCGATCTTAAACCACTACATCATGCGATATCTGACAGTTGTAACTCCAATACTATTTCACAATATCCTGCTATAAAGGCGAATTGTAGCAGATTATAACATCGACAAACTTAGTACGTCCAATTAGGACAACAGCACCCCAATGTAGAGGAGAACTCCACCACGCTTGCAATTACCACATTTCATTACTTCCACCAGTCCACTTCTGACCATCCTCAGTTCGTTTGACTTTCCCCTGCCGGGAATAAAATACAGAATCCCTTGATTACACGCTTAGTAAACCTCCCTTCAATTCATTCACTGCCCCGACACATGGGCAAACGTCCTACTATCACAACAACACTGCGGAATAATTATTCATAAGCATCATGGCAACCTGTGCCTAGCCTCAAGGCTCTTAGAAGTTCTGTTACTGAGCTGAAACAATAGAATATCCCCCTAAAATGCGACTATAATAGTCCAATCAAACCGGAAAAATCATCACGCACCACATTTGTAGTGCCATTACAATCCTTCAATTGTTCGATTTATAACAAGCACTTGCGTCGCGTAAGATTGAGTGGGAAGAAATCAAAGGCATAAGCCTCAAAGGAAATTGAACTGCACGATAAGGAAATCAAGAAGGGAAGTACTCCTAACATTCCTGCAGCCTCCCGAGGATAAGTACAGACATTTCCGTACCGATCCGCGAGACTCTACTAGACTTGCTCATGACTCGTGAGACCGAAGGGAACCTAGTGCTCTGATACCATGTTGTCACGATCCAAAATCCAGTAAGGGTCGTGGTGGCGCCGGACACCGCCGTCAGGCCAGCCAACTCAAATACATAATTAAATCTCATTTTTAACACTTTTGAAATCCAGGATTTTTTCTTGCTTATTAAGAAATTTTAAAGGATATAGTTTCAAATCAAATTTAAATGTTGAACAGTTAATACAATACTTCAAACCATCCCAGAAACCCGGTGTCACAAGTGCATGAGAAACTATCGATAAGAAAAGTAGAATACAACATCTGTCCGAAATATAGTGGACAGGGAATAAATAAGAAAAATACTGAAAGGAACTACACTAGCTGCGGGTCGTCTCGAACAATGCAGCTCACCTAGTCCTAGAGTCATCCATACTGCTACGCCCAGTCAGCTGCTAGAGGTAAATCTGCCTGTGCAACAAAAATGCACAGAAGTGTAGTATGAGTACGTAATCAACGTGTACTCAGGGAGTATCCCGCCTAATCTCGAAGGAGTAGAGACGAGATGGCCAACTCCGACACTCACTAGAGGTCAATTAACAATATTCTATAAATGCGAGGAAAATCATGGATTTATAAAGTAGTTCAAACTCGCGAAGCCAGAAAACAGGTAAACACCTTCAACAATTAAGCAAGGGCTTCTGTCACGACCCGGATTTTCCACCATCGGAAGTCGTGATGGCGCCTACTAATGGGAGCTAGGCAAGCCAACTCTTACTTATCTATTCATTTGTTACAACTCTTATTTTAAAACATTTAGAAATAATACTATGATTACAGCGGAATACATTAAATTAGCGGAAGACTTAATAAACATAACTAGTTACGATACCGAAATTCAAACATAAATCACTACCCAAGAACTGGTGTCATAATACTCACGAACTTCTAAGAATAATACACATAACCGTCTGAAAGAAATATAAAACTGTTTATCTCGTATACATGAGATAACAGACTGAAAAATAAAGATAGAAGAGACAACGGGTCCTGCGGACGCCTGCAAGGCTAACTCGATGTCTCGGTGGTCGAAAATATCAACACTCGTACTACTGCCGCTACTGCTGTCCGAAACCTGTATCTGCGCAAAAAGAACGCAGAGTGTAGCATCAGCACAACCGACCCCATGTGCTGGTAAGTGTCTGGCCTATCCCAGCGAAGTAGTGACAAGGCTAGGACCAGACACTCACATATACCTGTACAGTTAAAATATATATGCGACAAAAATAGCAGGAAAACAACTTCTAATATTTAAGAAGAGAAAACATGCTCTGGAGTAGCCACAGAGTATATATTACTAGAAATAAAACAAAGGTATTTAATTCACTTTCATACTCAACTCGTCTTATTATAGGAGTGCAACCACTCGCTCCCATTTTAATATCAATCTTTTAATTATTTAACAAGGAAATACATATTATGTCACTG
>MU761896.1:210881-228981 GCA_026770625.1 Nicotiana glauca | reverse complement strand
CGAAGACTTGCACCAACGCACAATGCTCCAAAACTAGCCAACGATCATATAAATCCATTAATACATGCTCAATTATACTTTACAACCCAATTTATAACAAATTCCTAATTCCGAACGAAAAGTTGACAAAAAATGCCTTCGGGCCCACGTGCCCGGAATCTGAAATTTTTCGAAGTTAAACTTTGTCCATTACCTTAGGAACTCAAATACATAATTTTCTCTTAAATTCCATACTCAAAATCGTGGTCAAAATCCAAGAATACTAATTTTCTAGGTCTTCCTCTAACCCTCAATTTTCTACCCATTTACATGCTAAAATCCATACATAATCAATGTATTTAACTCATAATAGGTAGGATTAGCTTACCTTATCATTGATGGATGAACTCCTCTCTTGAATCCTCCCAGAATCGCCCAAGCTGTGAAAAATGTGAGAGAAATGGCCAAAATCCGACTTTTAAAACAACCCTCTGCCTCCAGGCTACTTCCGCTTCTGCGGAGAAAATCCCGCTTTTGCGGATCAATAGCCGCTTCTGTGGCTTCCACTGGACCTCCCCATTTTGCTTCCGCGATTAGCCTTCCGGAGATGCGGTCCCGCTTATGCGGAACCTTGACCGCATCTACGGTCCACATGCCCTTGGTCAATTCTGCTTCTGCGTCTCCCTCTCCGCTTCTGCGGTTTCGCATCAGCGGATCACTTCTGCGGTCCTGGCTGCCCTCACGCTCAACCGCTTCTGCGGCTTCATCCTCGCTTCTGCGGGGCCGCTTCTGCAGTCCCATTTTCGCATAAGCGGAAATACCAGCAACCAGATCCCTTCAGCTATTCTTCAACTTTCAAATTTGATCCGTTAGCCACTCGGAATCCACCCGAGGCCCCCGGGACCCCAAACAATCTCACCAACCAATTCCAAAACATATTACGAACTTGCTCCAGACCTCAAATCACATCAAACAATGCTAAAATCATCAATCGACTCCCAATCCAAGCTTTATGAACTTTGAACTTTCTAACTTCTACTTCCGATGTTTAAACCTATCAAATCATGTCCGATTGACCTCAAATTTTTGCACACAAGTCATACTTGAAATTAAGAACCTGCTCCAACTTCCGGAATCGGATTCCGACCCCGATATCAAAAAGTCCACTTCCAGTCAAACTTTCCAAAAACCTTCAAATTTCTATCTTTAGCCAAATGACTTCAAAATGACCTACGGACCTCTGAATTCACTTCCGATTGCGCTCCAGACTCCAGAATCACCATACGGAGCTACTCCCAGTCTCGGAACCCCAAACAGACATCGATAACGCTGAAATACATTCCAAGCCAAACTTAAGAAATTTCTTCCAAAATGCTAACTTCCACAATAGGCGCTAAAATACTCCCGGGTCATCCAAACCCGATCCGGGCATACGCCCAAGTCCTATATCATCATACGAACCTGCTGGAATCTTCAGATCCTGATTCTGAGATTGTTTACTCAAAAATTCAATCCTAGTTCATTCTTTCAACTTTAGGCTTCTCAATTGAGAATTTTCATTTAAATTTAACTCCGATCTTCCTGAATTTAAATTCCGACCATGCGAACAAGTCACAATACCAGAAATGAAGATGCTCATGGCCTCAGACTGCTGAACGATGCGCTAGGGCTCGGAACTACCGGTCGGGTCGTTACAGTCCCGCTCCTGCGGCTCAGACTCCGCACCTGCAGAATTTCATTAAGTCACCAGATTCCGCACCTGTGCTCCTCACCTCACAGATGTTGTTCCGCTTCTGTGGTCCTTGAGCCGCATCTGCGACCCATTGTCCTCATGCCTTAGACCGCATCTGCGGTTGCCAAACCGCTTCTGCGGCGCTGCACGTGCGGTCAAAGCTCCGCAGGTGTGAAACTAACATGTTCAGCAAGTTCAAAAAATTGCCTAAGTCCAAATCCAGTTCCGTTAAGCATCTGAAACTTACCCGAGGCCCCCGGCACCTCAACCGAACATGCCAACCAATCCGAAAATGTCATACGAACTTAGTCGAACCCTCAACTCACATCAAACAATGTTAAAACCACGAATCATCCTCCAATCCAATGCTAATGAACTTGAAATCCTAAGAATTCTACAACTGATGCCGAAACTAATCAAACCATGTCTGATTGACCCCAAATTTTACACACAAGTCACATTTAACACTACGGAACTATTTCGACTTTCGGAATTGAATTCTGACCCCGATATCAGAATTTCACTGTCGATCCGGAAACTTCAAAAATTCAACTTTCGGCATTTCAAGCCTAAATAAGCTACGGACCCTCAAAACAAACTCCGAACACGCCCCTAAGCCCAAAATTATCCAACGGAGCTAACGGAATTGACAGAATTCTATTTCGAGACCGTCTTCATACCGTTCCAACTACGGTCCAAATTCGAAAGCTTAAGCTCTCATTTAGGGACTAAGTGTCCCAAAACACTCTGAAACTCAAAACGAATCTTTCTCGTAAATCACAATAGCAGAAATAAATATGGAGAGAACAGTTAATAGGGGATCGGGGTGTAAATTCTCAAAATGACAGGTCGGGTCGTTACAGGGATGCCATCGTCTAATAATCCTCTTAGTTTCAGGAATTTACATTCTAATGGACGTATAAGTAAGTAGAGTTTGAGGTAAGATATCCTCTCTATATTTCCTTCCAAGGATCCGCAAAGAAAGTAACTAAAATAAGCTGTCAGGGACGACGAAAGCTTGAAAATAAATCGAGACTTTATATATAATTTCAATATATGTTTTTAAAATTTTTAGTTTTATAAAGATTGGCATACAATACACGTTATTACGCCGTAACATATAATGCAACCATAAAAATACACAAACGTGCACTTGCACTTCACATGAGCTATTATGTTTTTGCATAAGTTAAATAAATATATTTATAATGCATTATGTCAAAATTCTATTATCTCTCCACATAGACTGCACGTAATAAGTCTTTTTTTCTTTAAATATAAATTTCATATTGAAAAACTCTTATTTAATTATACTTCTAACATTTAGAATTTTGAAAGTAATTAAGATTTGGCTATTAAATTTTATCTTATGTGAATTAATATAAACTCCTAATATTTTACAATTAAAAAATCAAATGATATTTTAGTTATTTTTCCTTAAGCTTTTATGAAATTTTGCTTTTGTATTCTTTTATGCCGTCTCTATGCTGTTTCTGAATTTTTTCTTTTCATTTTTTGTCAAGGCATTCACTTTAGTACAATTATTTATTATTAAAATTAATTTAAGATGTAACTTACTTTTATTTTAAATATAGTTCGTATTCATACAAACGACTAAATTGGTAAACAAAATGACAGTCCTTTAAGACTTTATGTAAGCACCCTTTTAAACAAAATCTCAACCTTATTCAGATTTTTAATTACTATGTACTTACGCGTTCTACTTTCGTATGTTAATCAATAAATTATATCATGATATTGTAGACATTGAAATTTTAATGGATCAAGCTAAATTCCAAACTCAAGATACTACATGACCTCTTGAAATTCTAGGAGTCTGTCAGTGTTGCTTGGAGTCTACGCTACCAAAACCCAGTATTGGAGGCTACTCTATCCTAACCACATGTCATTCTTATTAAAAAGGCTATGTATTCTCTTAAAAAGGCATCTCAAAAAATGGAGAACATCTCGAAAATTCCATAAACTCATAGGATATTCACGAATAGACATAATTTTATGGAGATCAAATACATCCCATAAAGGTTTGCATCATCCTATGTTCGAGAAACACGCTATTCTAGCCCTCGAATCACGGAGATAATCAGGAGAGAAGAATCAAGGGAGAAAGCAAATTGTACCCACAACTATTTATCAATAAAATTATGTTTCTTCATATTTTGTATTGTAATTGCGTTTAATTTTCAATTCTAAGAATATTTGTTGAAAAGAAATTGGCACGCCCAGCGGGACCAGTTCTGCCCTTCATCTCTTCCTCCTGCAAATCGAAACTACAAGCTTCAAATATTTGTGTTGTGATCGGGTAATTCAAGTTTTGCCAAGCCTACACCCCAAAAAACCTTGAAGTAGGAGAATTTGTAGACATCAAAATTTTAGTGGATCAAGCTAAATCCTAAATTCAAGATACTACAAAACTTCTTGAAATACTAGGAGTCTGTCAGTGCTATTTGGAGTCTACTTGTGACGACCCAAAGGGTCATCGCCTGTTTTTTTACTCATTCTGTGTTTTCAAAGTCTTGAAAACCTCATTTATGGTTGCCTTGAATTGCGTACACATTCCGAGCGGGTAGCCGGAAAGCTTAAATATGAATTCTGTGAGAAAAATGCTAAATTTTGATATTAAATTGAATGAATTTGACTTCGGTCAATATTTTAGGTAAACGGACCCGGACTAGAGATTTGACAGTCCCGAAGGGCCCGTAGGAGAATATGGGATTTGGGCATATGCCCAGAATCGAATTCCGAGGTCCCAGACCCGAGAAATAAATTTTTGTGTGAAATTATTTTCTGGAAATAATTAAGGAAATTGAAAATGAAATTTTATTAAAAGACTATGGTATCGGGCCCGTATTTTGGTTCCGACGCCTGGTACAAGTCTTATATATGGTTTAAGCGCTTTCTGTAAAGTTTGGTTGAAGACGGACGTCGTTTGACGTATTTTGGACTTAAAATGGAAATTTGATATTTTATGAAAATTTGGAAGGAATCATGAAATTTGAGGCTTAATTCGATGTATATGATGTAATTTTGGCGATTTGATCGCACGGATAAGTCCGTAAGATATTTTTGAGGGTGTGTGCATACTTGGTTTGGAGCCCCGAGGGCTCGGGTGAGTTTTGGATAGGTGTCGGATTTCATTTTGGAACTTTGGAAAATCTGGTGCACTCAGTCCTACAATTTTCGCATTTGCGAAGCAGGCCTCGCAAATGCGAGCTCGAAAATGCGAGCCTGGCATTGCAAATGCGAGGAAGGGGAGATTCAAGTTGGGTCGCAAATGTGAACTATTGGCTCGCAAATGCGAAAGGGAGCTAGTCGCAAATACGACCTTAAGGCTCGCAAATGGGAGGTCTGGCCAATCGCAAATACGACATAAGTGTCGCAAATGTGAAGCCAGTGTTTCTTCTCAGTGTTCGCAAATGCGAACTATCGTTCACCATTCCCACATTTGGTCGAAGTTCGCAATTGCGAACCCCAGTTCGCAATTCCCATATCTGAGGCCCAGCAAATTTTATACTTAGTCGAATTTTGGACATTTTTTCACCATTCTTTCAAAATACAACTCCTTAGGCGATTTTTCAAGAACAAGTTTCATTCCAAATCATTTGTAAGTCGATTTTTACTCAATTCTTTCAATCATTAACATTATTTAACATATTTTTCACTTAATCAAGGATTTTCATAGGTGAAATTGGGGGTTTTGGGTAGAACCTAGGTTTTTCAAAAAATAGGGATTTGGACCTCAATTTGAGGTCCGATTTCAAAACAAATTAAATATTTGAGTTCGTGGGGGAATGGGTAACCAGGTTTTGGTTCGAACTTTGGGTTTTGACCATGTGGGCCCGGGGGTGATTTTGGAATTTTTTGGAAAAAACTTGGGAAATTCATTTTTATGCATTCAAATTGATTCATTTAGTGTTTATTAAAGTAATTAAGTAATTTGTAGCTAGATTCGAGCTGATTGGAGGTGGAATCACGGGATAAAGCTATAGTTGAGGCTTGAGTTGAGTTCAAAGCATCAAGGTAAGTGTTTGGTCTAACCCTAGCTTGAGAGAATAAGAGTTGAGTCTTATTTGCTACTTGTTGATTGTCGAGTATGATGTATAGGTATGGTGATAGTATCTATACATTTGTGTCTACCATGATCGTGAGTCCTTGTTTTGCGAATAGTTTGGATTTTGTTACACCTTCATTGCTTAATTGATGACTTCTATATGTTGTAAAGAGCTTGTGAAAGGAATTGTGATCTTTAAACTTCGTGGAGTGTTAGCTCGAGTTGAAATGCAAATTGTGAAGGTATATGAGATAAGTAAATCTTTGGAGCATTGGCTCGAGTGATAATATGAACTATGAGATGAAAGTAAAAGAAAGAGAAAGAGTTATTAATCTATTCCCTTGCCGGGACGTTGTTGATTATCGAATATTTTCCCTTGCCGGGACGTTGAGATTATTGATATTGTGCCCTTGCAGGTTTTAATTGATTGTTTGTATTCCCTTGCCGGGATTTTCATTATTGTTTATTTATTCCCCTGCCCTTGTTTGTGATTGTTGATTGGGTGAGGAAGAGTGTTAAAACACCAAGGGTGATGCCGTGCATTGTTGTTCTTGAGAGGAAAGAGTGTAAAGCACGAAGGGTGATATGGTGCACTGTTGCTTATTGTGAGGAAAATAGAGTAAAGCACGAAGGGTGATGTTGTGTCACACGATGTACCATTTCGTGCCAATTCTATTGATTATATGTGAGGAATGAGAGTAAAAGTACGAAGGGTGATGCCGTGCCTCATGATGTACCATTCCGTGCCAATTCTATTGACTATATGTGAGGAAGGAGAGTAAAAGCACGAAGGGTGATGCCGTGCATATTTTATTATATCGTTGCTTGGTGAGGATGAGAGTAAAAGCATGAATGATGCCGTTTGTTATGATTTCTTATTATTATTAGTTCAAGTACATTTAATTATCTCATTCTACTATCACTGTGCTACGAAATGGTATTATTGAGTCAAGGTATCCTTGTGCTACGTCGTGTCTAGAATTTATGCCATAATTGCTACATGTTTATGTGACTTAATTGCTACTTGACATTCGACACATTGAATACTAAATTTCCTAATTGCTCCTTAAAGCCCATAATTAATTGCTACTTGTCAGCATTTAGTTTCCTCAGTAAATCATAATTATTGTGTACTTGTTGTCTTATGAATTCGTATTAAATGTTGCGTTTATTAGAGTAAATTTCATTTGGAAGAACTGTTGATATAATGAAATGAGAGCGGGTGGTACGCCTACCATGAGATTTGATGAAATGGGAGCGGGTGATACGCCTACCACGGAAATATTGAGAAACGGGATTGGGTTGCACGCCTGCAACGAGATGTGTACAGACAGTGAAATCTGCTTTTATTTTTCCTTATCCATGATAGGGATAATTTATTGATGTTCCTTATTATTTTCTTGAATTTCTGTATTATCTGTTATCCCCGAAGCATGTTCCCTTCTCATTTAAAATGGTTATTCTTATTATTTTCCCGCTGTAGATATATATATTTCTACACAGGTTTATGTGGTAGTCCTGTCTAGCCTCGTCACTACTTCGCCGGGGTTAGGCTAGGCACTTACTAGCACATGGGGTCAGTTGTGACGATACTACACTCTGTGCTATTTTGCACAGATCCAAGCTTCGGACAGCAGCAGCAATAGAGTGGGAGCATGCTTTCAGACCAGCGAGACCCGAGGTAGCCTTGCAGGCGTTCTCAGGCCCTAGCGTCTATTTTCATCTATATTCCTGTTTCTTTCATGTATTTCTGGAGACAGTGTCGATTTTATTTCTTGCAGGCCTTCATGTATAGTATTCTTAGACCGTATGTGAAACTGTGACACTAGTCTTGGGTAGAGGCTTTTGTTGAGATTTTCCGCATTTTTATTCAGTTTTCTATAATATTGAGACTTCCGCTCACTCTTTAATTTCGTTGCTTTTGTATTATTACCGATAATTATTAAAAGGAATTATGTTATTAATGAAAAAGTAATTAAATTTGGCTTGCTTAGCTTCTACGAGTGGGCGCCATCACGACTCCCGAATGTAGGAAATGCCGGGTCGTGACAAGTTGGTATCAGAGCACTAGGTTACATGGGTCTCACAGTTCACAGACAAGCTTAGTAGAGTCTAAAGGATCGGTACGGAGACGTCTGTAATTATCCCTCAGAGTTTACAGAGTTAGGAAAATGTTTCACTTCTACTATTTCCTGTCGTGCGATTTTGTTCTCTAAGTGATAAATTGAAACGTCTACTATTATATGTACCGCTTCTTCAGCCGAGCAGCAGTGGACCGATGATAGATCGGCTACGTCTTCAGAGGCTTTGTTGAGGTAAAACTGTTAGAGGTGGAGGTGCAGGTACTGTTCTAGTTTGTGGAAGAGAAGCCTCGATTTTATTTTGTGCCGTATCTGGTCACTCCTAGTGATTCATTGAGTGTTCCTATTTATGTGTCTGCACCGGTGGGTGATTCTATTGTGGTCGATCGAGCCATCGTTCTTGAATTGAGGTGATTGGAGGTCTTGAGACTCGAGTAGATTTGTTGCTGTTGGACATGGTTGACTTCGACATTATATTGAGAATGGAATGGTTATCACCATATCACGCTATCTTGGACTGCCATGCCAACACTGTGACCTTAGCTTTACTGGGTATGCCTCGTTTAGAGTGGAGAGGGACTCCAGGTCATTCTACCCGCAGTGTCATATCGTATGTGAAGGCTCTGCGTATAGTCGAGAAGGGGTGTTTGGCTTACTTAGCTTATGTTCGGGATTTCAGTGTTGAGGTTCCCTCTATCGATTCTGTGCTCGTTATTTGTGAGTTCCCTGATGTTTTTCCTTCAGACCTGTCGGGTATGCCATACGACAAGGATATTGATTTATGCATTGATCTAGTTTCGGGAACGCAGCCCATTTCTATCCCGTCATATCGTATGGCCCCGCCGGAGTTAGAAGAGTTAAAGCCACAGTTGCAGGATTTGCTTGAAAAGGGTTTCATTAGACCCAGTGTCTCACCTAGGGGTCCGCCAGTGCTATTTGTCAAGAAGAAGGATGGGTCAATGAGGATGTGTAGTGATTATCGGCAATTGAACAAGGTAACGGTCAAGAATAAGTATCCACTGCCGAGGATTGATGATTTGTTCGACCAGCTTCAGGGTGCCAGGGCATTTTCCAAGATTGACTTGCGATCTGGTTACCATCAGTTGAGGATTAGGGCATCTGATGTCCCTAAGACTGCTTTTCGCACTCGATATGGGCATTATGAGTTCTTGATCATGTCATTTGGGTTGACAAATGCCCCAGCAGCTTTTATGGATTTGATGAACCGAGTGTTCAGGCCATATTTGGATTCGTTCGTGATAATCTTCTTAGTTGATATATTGGTATATTCCTGCAGCCAGGAGGAGCACGAGCAGCACCTTAGAGTGGTTCTTCAGACTCTGAGGGATAGTCAGTATATGCAAAGTTCTCCAAGAGTGAGCTCTGGTTGTGTTCAGTTGCATTTCTCAGTCATATTATGTCAGTAGAGGGTATTCAGGTTTAGGGCCTTATGCAGTTTATGGTGATGTTTCCCGTATTGGGCTTGGAGCAGTGTTGATGCAGGATGGCAAGGTCATTGTCTATGCTTCGAGGCAGTTGAAGATTCATGAGAAGAACTATCCAGTACATGATTTGGAGTTGGCAACTATTGTGCACGCATTGAAAAATTGGAGGCATTATCTATATGGCATGGCATGTGAGGTGTTCACGGGTCACAAGAGTCTTCAGTATTTATTCAAGCAAAATGAGTTGAATTTGAGGCACAGAAGGTGGTTGGAGTTGTTGAAGGATTATGATATAATCATTTTATATCATCCGGGAAAGGCCAATATGGTGGCCGATGCGTTGAGTAAAATGTCAGCCAGTATGGACAGTCTTACTTATATTTTGGTCGGTAAGAGGCCACTTGCTTTGGATGTTCAGGCTTTGGCCAATCAGTTCGTGAGGTTGGATGTTTCTAACCCAGCCGGGTGTTAGCTTGGACGGTCGCTCGTTCTTCTTTATTGAAGCGTAATCGAGATCGACAGTATGATGATCCTCATTTGTGTGTCCTTAGAGACATGGTGCAGTACAGGGGTGCCAAGCAGGTTACCTTGGGTGATGATGGAGTTTTGAGATTGCAGGGTCGAGTTTGTTTGCTTAATGTGGATGTACTCTGAGAGTCGATTTTATCAGGATTTGCGACAATATTATTGGTGGCATAGAATGAAGAAGGATATCGTAGCATATGTGGCTTGTTGTTTGAATTGGCAGCAGGTTAAGTACTAGCATCAGAGGCCTAGTGGTGTATTCCAGAGGATTGATCTTCCCGAGTGGAAGTGGGAGCGGATTACTATGGATTTTATTACAGGACTTCTGCTGACTCGGAAGAAGTTCGATGCGATATGGGTTATTGTTGATAGGCTGACCAAGTCAGCACATTTCATTCATGTGGCAATCTTCTATTCTTTAGAGAGGTTCGCTGAGATCTATATTCGGGAGATTGTTCGCCTTCATGGTGTACCCATGTGTATCATTTTGGATTAGGGTATGCAGTTTCCCTCACGCTTCTGGAGAGCGGTGCAGCGAGAGTTGGGTACACGGGTAGATTTGAGCACAACATTTCATCCCCAGACGGACGGTCAATCCGAGCGGACTATTCAGATTCTAGAGGATATGCTTCGATCTTGTGTTATCGACTTTGGAGGTTCGTGGGATCAGTTCTTGTCTTTAGTGGAGTTTGCCTACAACAACAGCTACCAGTCGAGCATTCAGATGGCTCCTACGAGGCTTTATATGGTAGGCGCTGTCGGTCTCCGATTGGATGGTTTGAGCTGGGAGAGGCTCGGTTGTTGGGTACAGATTTGGTTCAGGAGGCCTTGGACAAGTCCAAGATCATCCAGGATAAGCTTCGTTCAGCTCAGTCTAGGCAAAAGAGCTATACAGATAGTAAGGTTCGAGATATAGGTTTCATGGTTGGTGAGCGGGTATTGCTCCGAGTGTCGCCTATGAAGGGCGTGATGAGATTTGGGAAGAAGGGAAAGCTTAGCCCTAGGTTCATTGGTCCATTTGAGATTCTTGATCGAGTGGGAGAGGTGGCTTATAGACTTTATTTACCGCCGAGCTTATCAGCCGTTCATCCAGTGTTTCATGTGTCCATGCTTTGGAGGTATCACGGCGATCCATCCCACGTGTTAGATTTCAGCACTGTTCAGTTGGACAAGGACTTACCTTATGAGGAGGAGCCGGTGGCTATTCTAGACCGGCAGGTTCGTCAGTTGAGGGCCAAGAGTTTTCCTTCTGTTCGTGTCCAGTGGAGAGGTCATCCTCCTGAGGCATCGACTTGGGAGTCTGAGTCTAATATGCAGAGTCGTTATCCTCATCTTTTCCCCGACTCAGGTACTTCCTTCTTTTGTCCGTTCGAGAACGAACAGTTGTTTTATAGGTGGAGAACGTGACGACCCAAAGGGTCATCACCTGTTTTCCTACCCATTCTGTGCTTTCGAGGTCTTGAAAACCTCATTTAGGGTCGCCTCGAATTGTGTGCGCAGTCCGGGCGCGTAGCTGGAAAGCTTAAATATGAATTATGTGAGAAAAATGCTAAATTTTGATATTAAATTGAATGAATTTGATTTTGGTAAACATTTTGGGTAAACGGACCCAGACCTGTGATTTGACGATCCCGGAGGGTCCGTAGGAAAATATGGGACTTGAGCGTATGCCCGGAATCGAATACCGAGGTCCCAGGCCCGAGAAATAAATTTTTGTGTGAAATTATTTTCTGGAAATAATTAAGGAAATTGGAAATGAAATTTGATTAAAAGACTATGGTATCGTTCCCGTATTTTGGTTCCGGCGCCCGGTACAAGTCTTATATATGGTTTAAGCGCTTTCTGTAAAGTTTGGTTAAAGACGGACGTCGTTTGACGTGTTTTGGACTTAAAATGGAAATTTGATGTTTTATGAAAATTTGGAAGGAATCATGAAATTTGAGGCTTAATTCGATGTATATGATGTTATTTTGGTGATTTGATCGCACGGATAAGTTCGTAGTATGTTTTTGAGAGTGTGTGCATACTTGGTTTGGAGCTCTGAGGGCTCGGGTGAGTTTTGGATAGGTGTCGAATTGCATTTTGGAACTTTGGAAAATCTGGTGCACTCAGTCCTGCAATTTTTGCATTTGCGAAGTAGGCCTCGCAAATGCGAGCCCGGCATCGCAAATGCGAGGAAGGGGGGATTCCAGTTGGGTCGCAATGCGAACTATTGACTCGCAAATGCGAACTATTGACTCGCAAATGCGAAAGGGAGCTAGTCGCAAATGCGACCATAAGGCTCGCAAATGCGGGGTCTGGCCAATTGCAAATGCGACATAAGTGTCGCAAATGCGAAGCCAATGTTTCTTCTTAGTGTTCGCAGATGCGAACTATCGTTCGCAATTCCCACATTTGGTCGGGGTTCGCAATTCCCATATCTAAGGCCCAGCAAATTTTATACTTAGTCGAATTTTGGACATTTTTTCACCATTCTTTCAAAATACAACTCCTTAAGCGATTTTTCAAGAACAAGTTTCATTCCAAATTATTTGTAAGTCGATTTTTACTCAATTCTTTCAGTCATTAACATCATCTAACATGTTCTCCACTTAAAATCAAGGATTTTCATGGGTGAAATTGGGGGTTTTTGGTAGAACCTAGGTTTTTCAAAAATTGGGGATTTGGACCTCAATTTGAGGTCCGATTTCAAAACAAATTACATATTTGAGTTAGTGGGAGAATGGGTAACCGTGTTTTGGTTTGAACTTCAGGTTTTGATCACGTGGTCCCGGGGGCAATTTTGGAATTTTTTGGGGAAAACTTGAGAAATTCATTTTTTATGCATTCAAATTGATTCATTTAGTGTTTATTAAAATAATTAAGTAATTTGTGGCTAGATTAGAGCGGATTGGAGGTGGAATCACAGGGTAAAGCTATAGTTGAGGCTTGAGTTGAGTTCAAAACATCGAGCTAAGTGTTTGGTCTAACCCTAGCTTGAGGGAATAAGAGTTGAGTCTTATTTGCTACTTGTTGATTGTCGAGTACGATGTATAAGCATGGTGACGAGTATCTATAAATTTGTGTCTAGCATGACCGTGAGTCCTTATTTTGCGAATAGTTTGGATTTTGTTACACCTTCCATGCTTAATTGATGACTTCTATATGTTGTAAAGAGCTTGTGAAAGGAATTGTGATCTTTAAACTTCGTGGAGCGTTGGCTCGAGTTGAAATGCAAATTGTGAATGTATATGAGATAAGTAAATCTTTGGAGCATTGGCTCGAGTGATAACGTGAACTATGAGATGAAAGTGAAAGAAAGAGAAAGAGTTATTAATCTATTCCCTTGCCGGGACGTTGTTGATTATCTAATATTTTCCCTTGCCGGGACGTTGAGATTATTGATGTTGTGCCCTTGCAGGTTTTAATTGTTTGTTTGTGTTCCCTTACCGGGATTTTCATTATTGTTTATTTATTCCCCTGCCCTTGTTTGTGATTGTTGATTGGGTGAGGAAGAGTGTTAAAACACCAAGGGTGATGCCGTGCATTGTTGTTCTTGAGAGGAAAGAGTGTAAAGCACGAAGGGTGATGTGGTGCACTGTTGCTTATTGTGAGGAAAATAGAGTAAAGCACGAAGGGTGATGTTGTGTCACACGATGTACCATTCCGTGCTAATTCTATTGATTATATGTGAGGAAGGAGAGTAAAAGTACGAAGGGTGATGCCGTACCGCATGATGTACCATTCCGTGCCAATTCTATTGACTATATGTGAGGAAGGAGAGTAAAAGCACGAAGGGTGATGCCGTGCATATTTTATTATATCGTTGCTTGGTGAGGATGAGAGTAAAAGCATGAATGATGCCGTTTGTTATGATTTCTTATTATTATTAGTTCAAGTACATTTAATTATCTCATTCTACTATCACTGTGCTACGAAATGGTATTATTGAGTCAAGGTATCCTTGTGCTACGTCGTGTCTAGAATTTATGCCATAATTGCTACATGTTTATGTGACTTAATTGCTACTTGACATTCGACACATTGAATACTAAATTTCCTAATTTCTCCTTAAAGCCCATAATTAATTGCTACTTGTCAGTATTTAGTTTCCTCAGTGAATCATAATTATTGTGTACTTGTTGTCTTATGAATTCGTATTAAATGTTGCGTTCATTAGAGTAAATTTCATTTGGAAGAACTGTTGATATAATGAAATGGGAGCGAGTGGTATGCCTACCATGAGATTTGATGAAATGGGAGCGGGTGGTACGCCTACCACGGAAACATTGAGAAACGGGATTGGGTTGCACGCCTGCAACGAGATGTGTACAGACAGTGAAATCTGTTTTTATTTTTCCTTATCCATGATAGGGATAATTTATTGATGTTCCTTATTATTTTCTTGAATTTCTATATTATCTGTTATCCCCAAAGCATGTTCCCTTCCCATTTAAAATGGTTATTCTTGTTATTTTCCCGCTGTAGATATATATATTTCTACACAGGTTTATGTGGTAGTCCTGTCTAGCCTCGTCACTACTTCGTCGGGGTTAGGCTAGGCACTTACCAGCACATGGGGTCGGTTGTGCTGATACTACACTCTGTGCTATTTTGCACAGATCCAAGCTTCGGACAACAGCAACAATAGAGTGGGAGCATGCTTTCAGACCAGCGAGACCCGAGGTAGCCTTGCAGGCATTCGCAGGCCCTGGCGTCTATTTTTATCTATATTCCTGCTTCTTTCATATATTTCTGGAGACAGTATCGAGTTTATTTCTTTCAGGCCTTTATGTATAGTATTCTTAGACCGTCTGTGAAACTGTGACACCAGTCTTGGGTAGAGGCTTTTGTTGAGATTTTCCGCATTTTTATTCAGTTTTCTATAATATTGAGACTTCCGCTCACTATTTAATTTTGTTGCTTTTGTATTATTGCCGACAATTGTTAAAAGTAATTATGTTATTAATGAAAAAGTAATTAAATTTGGCTTTCTCAGCTTCTACGAGTTGGCGCCATCACGACTCCTGAGGATGAAAAATGCCAGATCGTGACACTACTCTACCAAAATCAAGCATTGGAGGCTACTCTATCCTAATCCTAGGTTATTCTTATAAAAATGTTTACATTTCTCTTAAAAAGGCATCACATAAAATGGAGAACATTTCGAAAATTCCATAAACTCATGGGATATTCACAAAGAGATCAAGATGCGGCTGGATAGACATAATTTCATGGAGATCAAATACATCCCATGAAGGTTTGCATCATCCTACATTCGAGAAACTCGTTGTTCTAACCCTCGAATCACAGAAATAATCAGAAAAAAAAATAAAGGAAAAAATAGAATTGTACCCACAATTATTTATTAATAAAATTATATTTCTTCATAGTTGTATTGTGATTGCATTTAAGTTTTTACTCTAAAAAAATTTGTTGCAAACAATAGCATGACAAACAATGAAGGAAACTTTTACATGGAGATGTGGTTGGGCTTCATCACAATATCAACAAAAATTAAACTTTATTTTTTTTAGAAACTTATATTTTTTAAAATATTTGTTCAATAACTCAAACACATTATATAATAATATTTATATATAGGTACACGCTCCCTAAAAACTAGTAGTATATTAAAATGTAAATAGTTTCTTAAGCATATCATTCGATGGTTTGTCTGCTGTATGTGCAATATATATGAGTCTGAAACTAAAATGTGGTTCTTTTGGACAAGTAGCACCTTGATAGGTGTAAAAAAAAAAAGATAAATATTTGGGCGCTATATATAAAAAGTTGTCATGCCCAGGTATAGCGCCAAAATACCCGGCGCTATACCCCATTTTTAAAAAATGAGTCGTCTTCTTCAAGACGACCATTCTGCTTCTTCTTCCTCAATATTTTATATCCGATTCTTCTTCTTGAAACTAGTATGTTAAATTTATTCGGATTTAATATTAGTATTTTATAAATAAAAAAATAATTTGTCTGTTAATATCATGATTTATATACACACATAACGTAATATTTGATCACGCTATACTTTACGTGTTAAAGGTTTCGACAGGTACGAAACAACTTTATGTCAGTTGGACAAGACAACACTTATATATAAAAAAATAAACATAATAAAAATTAAATTAATTAGCCTTATGATATTTTAATATTTTTTCCAGTTCTTCCGAATATATAATTTTTCAAAATATCATTAAAAAATTAAAATAGAAAAGTTCAACTCATAACTAACAAACATAATTTTATTTTATAAAACTTGCAATATAAACATAGCAACGTTCTATTACAACATAAACTCAGTGATAGTTAGGCATAATAGAAGAAGGACCACCAAGAGCTTGAGTACTATTGCCACCCGAACCAGCCGAAGGATATTTTCGAAGGCCGTATCCTGCTTGCGAGCATATACCACATTTGCGCGCATAAACGGTATCACTAACATCCATTTGGTTCCGTATACGCGTTCTCTTCCTCACATGTATTCGGCGCAAATAGGACTTGTTACACACCATTTTAAATGGTTCAGGTGGCCAATAATGCTGAGCACCCACTGGCTGCAACTACCCACTATATGTGTTTAGGTACTTCGAAACACTATATTGTTGATCAACATAGTTGGTTGCACCTAAACCAACTTGTTGAAAGTACTTGATGGCATGTGAGCAAGGCATGTGGTAGATGGACCATTTTCTACAAGAGCATAACCTTATAGATTCATTTACAGTATGCACATTATTACCCTGATTTTGATGGATAGCAGTGCGAATTTCAAAAATATTTCTTTCGTTATCATACTGCAAAAATGAATGCCAATGTGCTCGCTGTCTATATTTCTCAAATTTCTTCATCGGCAATGGCATAAATTAAACACTCCTTTCCATCAATGACGTTGCAGCTGCAGACCTTTCAACAAACCTCTCCGCCATCTGCTTGAATGACATCCGCACCATGGTTGTGACAGGCAATCCTCTTGCCGACTTCAATAACCCGTTGAAAGACAGCGACAAATTTGTAGTCAGAGTTCCCCATCGTCTACCACCATCCGCATGCAAAGTTCACTTTTCATGGTCATGTCACATTAACTAACGATAGGCTGCCTCGTTTTCTTGCCTGATATATTCCATGTGCCTCCGGAATTTATGTTGTTGGTGGTCTGTTGCTGCCATCCACATCAAATCATGCAGATCCTTGTTGGGATGTGCCTTCTGAAAATTGGCTTTAAGGTTCCTAACACAATAACGATGGTAGACATAAGGTTCTTGCCATGCAGGCAAGTTCTCCACAGAACTTAAGATACCACCGAGCCGATCAGATATTAGATAGATACCGGAATGCTGTTTGACAATATGCTCTTTCAAGTGGTTCAAAAACCGTATCCACATCTCTTGGATTTCATTGGCACAAATAGCAAAATCTAGAGGAAATATTTGTCCATTAGCATCTACTGCCACGACTATCAACAGCTTGATATCATACTTTCCATAGACATGAGTGCTGTCTATGGATATTACGGGCTGACAGTGCGAAAAACCATCAATTGCTGGTTTAAACGCCCAGAACATGTAATTGAATATATATTCTGATTTACCCTGACTCCGCTCAAGCTTCCATTCAACAACCGTCCTGGAGTTAAACTGTTGCAGTGCAGCCATGTACCTAGGCAGATCTGCAAATGACTTATCCTAGTTACCATAGACTATTTCAAACGCTCGTGTGATGACCCGACCTGTCATCTCGTAAGTTACTACCCCGTTCTTTCCATTTTCTGATTCCTTATATTTTTTATTGGTATTGGGTGCGTTAGAATTTAATTGGAGTGATTTTATTAAGAAATGAGACACTTAGTCTCTTTTAAGAAGGCTTAAGTTGGAAAGGTCAACCGGATATTGACTTGTGAGTTAGAGGGCTTGAAATTTAATTCATATGATTCGATTAGCTCCGGATGATGATTTAAGGCTTAGGAGCGCAATCGGAAGTAATTTTGGAGGTCCGGTGAAGAAGTTAGCCTATTTTGGCGAAGTTAGTATTTTGGCGATTTCCGGTTGATAAGTGATATTTTGATCCGGGTGTCAGAATGGAATTTCGAGAGTTTCAGTAGCTTCGTTAGGTTATTTTGGACTTGTATGCAAAATTTTAGTTGATTCGGAGGTGTTTAGGTCGGGTTTTTTATTGAATGCAAGTTTTGGAAGTTTTAGTTTAACTTAAGCTTTAATTTGATGAAACTTGGTGATTTTGATGTTAACGATAGTGTTTTGATGGTTCCAGCAAGTTTGAATGA
>MU761896.1:164565-198743 GCA_026770625.1 Nicotiana glauca | reverse complement strand
GAGAGGAGGAAGAACATGAAAGAGAGAAGCAAGATGGGCAGGAGGAAGAAGGTGAGGGGAGAGAGAGAAATTAACGAGGGAGGGGATTAGGGGATTAATATTTGAATTTTATTTTTATCTTTATTTTTTAATTTCTAATTTTAATTATTTTTAATCTACCATATGACATGGCATCTACACATTATTATTTTTTGACGTGGAAGCTAACGTGGAGGAGATTGTATTACACGCACTGCACCATATTGTCATAACGTTTATTATACACGGTTTAAAGAAGTGCAAGTGTGCAATTGATAAATTGTTAAGTTTGGGGACCGGCATGACAAAGTAGTACAAGTACAGGTGTCATTTAGGCCATTCTGCCTTAATAATGAGTGGATAGTTGATTCTGGTGAAACTCATCACACACTTGCCTTATTAGACTTACTGCATTCTAAAACTAAGTTGAAAGGCGAACAAAAGGAATAGTTACAATTACCCACTTGTGAAAGAACTGACATTACACATACTGGTACTGCAACCATTCTTAAGGATTTGGAGGTGAAAAATGTGCTATTTGTTCTGGACTTCGGATTTCAATTTGTTTTCTATCCAAACTTACAAAGGAACTCTGCTGCCCAGTTCATCTTTCTCCTGACTTCTGTATATTTCAGGACCTTTGCAGTGGCAGGGTGAGAGGGGTTGGTAAGGAAAAATAAGGTTTGTATGTGGTGAATGATGCACACATAGCAAACGTGTTGCAGCAGATATCAGCAGCCACCACTCAAAAGCTAGAATTTGATAGCCATCTTTGGCATCGAGATTAGGACGTGCCTCAGTTAGCACAATGAAGTATATCAAGTCTTTTCAACATGCAACAATAGATCTAACTGTAAATAATTGTTCAATTTCCTTTTTGGCTAAACAAAGTAGGTTGGTCTTTCCTAGAAGTTGTTCTAGAAGTGTTATTCCTTTGTTATTGTTACAAATGGATATTTGGGGTCCTTATAAGTTCCCTACACATGATATGAAGCATTTTTTCTTGACCATTTTGGATGATCACTCAAGATATACTTGGTTCCATTTACTGCAATTAAAGAGTGATGTTATGGTAATATTGCAGAAGTTTCTTTCTACTCTCAGAACACGGTTCAATACAGTTGTTAAGACCAATAGAACACACAATGAAGGAGAAATTTTTTAATAAATAATGCAGTAACTTGTTTCATCACTATGGTATAGTACACCAAAGCACCTATGCATACAAATCCCAGCAAAATGGGGTGGTAGAAAGGAAACATAGACACATTCATGACACAACAAGAGCACCGAAATTTCAAGCTAATATGCCAACCAGATATTGGGGAGAGTGCATAACTACTGTTGTATACCTTATCAATATGCTTCCTACTTCTGTTTTGGATGGAAAATACCTTATGAGTTGTTGTATCATACACAACCTTCACTCAACCATTTGAGAGTGTTTGGTTGCCTCTGATATGCTACTACTTTGGTGTATGGAGACAAATTTTCAGCAAGAGCCAAACAAACAGTCGATCTTAGGTACTCAGAAACTCAGAAAGGCTACAAGTTGTTGGATCGTTCTACTAACCAGTGTTTTGATTGCAGGGATGTTGTGTTTAAGGAGCACTTATTTCCTTTTATTTAGCCTTCCTTATGGAAACATCTGATGGTCCATGATAGGGGGAGTGTGCAGGTTAATCATGAACCATTTCCAGCTGGTCATGGCTTCCTACAACAAGAAGATCATGAAGGCCTTGAACCTGCGTCCACTTCTCATCCATAAGAAGCTGGAGTATCACCAATAGTGGATTCAACTCCAATTCCTGGTGTGGATAATGTACCTACTGAGGAAGTGCGGAATGGGCATGCATCAAATGAGTATACACAAGGAGAAACAAGTACAACACCAAACTTACATGACATTGTAAGTGAGGAAGAGCATGATGCAATGTATCTGCCACAAGATGTAGACATATTAACAGAGATCGAACCTACCCTTACAAGTGAAGAACCAAGAAGGTCTAGCAGAAATGTCAAAGAGCCCTTGTGGTTGAAAGATTATGTGACACAAAAGAAGGATGTGGAACAACACTCTTTGCAGAAGCGTTTAACAGATAATAGGTTGCCAACATCTTGCCAAAGATTTGTAGCAAAGATCTCTTCACTGACAGAACCTCAGAGTTTCGCAGAAGTATCAAAAGACAAAAGATGGGTGGAAGCAATACAGTTAGAAATTAAAGTCTTAGAATATAACAAGACTTAGGAGATAGTAGATTTGCCTAAAGAAAAGAACACAATTGGCTCAAAATGGGTGTACAAGATAAAGTTCAAAGAAAATTGAGAAGTTGAAATATTCAAGGCTAGATTAGTGGCCAAGGGGTACAGTCAAAGGGAAGATCTGGATTATCATGAGAGTCGTTATCGCAGTAGCAGCCTCAAACGGTTGGAACATGTACCAAATGGATGTTCATAATGCACTTCTCCAAGGAGATCTATATGAAGAGATGTATATGGAACTTCCTCAGGTCTTTAGAAGACAGGGGAAGACAAAAGATTGCAAGTTAGTGAAGTCCTTATATAGCTTGAGGTAGGCCTCAAGACAATGGAACATCAAACTTACTAAAGCTCTTCTGGATGCAGGCTATAGTCAGAGACTCTATGATTACTCATTAATCACAAAGAAAAAGGGAACATAATTTGTAGTTGTGTTGGTATATGTTGATGACTACTCATCACATGAAATAATGAGGAATTTATTCAGGACACAAAAAATGTTTTAAACAAGAAGTTTAAAGTGAAGGATCTTGGAAAATTGAGGTATTTTCTAGGGATAGAATCATGAGATCCAATCAAGGAATCTTGTTGAACTAGAGGAAGTATGCACTTCAACTGGTGTCTAATCTAGGTCTGAGAGCAATAAAGCTAGCAGCTACTCCACTTGATATAAATCAAAAGTTCACCTCAGTTGAGTTTGATAGACATGTTGGAGAAGCTGGAGAAGAGATGTTGGTAGACATTTCAGCCTAACAAAGGTTGATTGGAAGGTTGATATACCTAACAATCACTAGGCCAGATATCATATCTGCTATGCAGACATTAAGTCAATTCATGTAATCATCTAAGCAGTCGCATTGAGAAGCAGCAGTAAGAGTAGTGAAATACATCAAGCAGAATCCAGGAATGGGGATTCTGATGAGTAGCAGGCATGCAGACAGTCTGGTTTGTTACTGTGATGCAGATTGTGCATCATGCCCTAACACTAGAAGATCAGTGATTGGGTTTGTGATGAAGTTTGGATCATTGGTGTCTTGGAAGTCAAAGAAGGAACAAACAATTTCTAGAAGCTCGGAAAGCAGAATATAGAAGCTTAGCAACAACTACTGCAGAAATAATATGGTTACTGGGATTGTTTGCAGAGTTCAATGTACCGATCAAACAACCAGTGGATATAATGTGTGATAGCAAAGTTGCTTTACAAATTATAGCTAATCCCATAATTCATGAAAGGACCAAGCATATAGAAATAAATTTTCATTTTGTTAGGGATACGATCAAGGAATGAAGGATCAAGACACACCATATTGGAACTAAGGATCAGCAGACAGACCTATTGACAAAAAGACTAGGAAGAATACAGCATGAATATTTACTGAGCAAGCTAGGAGTGCTCAATATCTTACATCCTATCACGACTCAAATCCCAACCTATCGTGATGGCGCCTATCGTGGTACTAGGCAAGCCAACACTTCCAAGGTATTCTCAACATTTAATAGAAAACGAATGAAAGTTGTTTTTAAATAACAAAAGTTCTCATAAACGGGGTGAAACCCAATAAATTACACGAAAACTCACGACATTGGGGTTTCACTGAGTTCATGAGCATATATACATCATAAGTCTGAAAAAAATGTCTATGACATTCTGGACTAAATACAATAAAAGAAAAGATAAGGAAGGAGAAACAAGGATTGTGAGCACCGGACAGCTACCTCAAAGTCTCCAACGATCAGCTATGCGAAATATCAACACCCACCGTGTCCAGAAATACCTAAATTTGTACACAAAGTGTAGGGTGTAGTGTGAGTACAACCAACTCAGTAAGTAACAAGACTCAATAAAGAACTGAAGATAGTGACGAGCTACATAGTTATAGTTCAATTTCAGTAATCTCAATAAAAGAAAGTAGGCATGCTTTCAAACCCGACAGTTTAAGTCAAATCATTTTATTCATGTCAAGTTCAAGTAAAACCGGATGTAATATCTGTCAGAAATTTCAAAGCAGTGTTATATGGAAGTTAAGTGCATCAACAAGGAAAACAAAAGCATCTTCTCAGAGGAACATTCACTCAATCTTTCTTAATAGCTCAACACCCGGCACTCGTCACTCGCCACTCAGCACTCGTACTTCATAGGAAATACGCTCACTAGGGGTGTTTACATACTCCGGAGGGGCTCATTCAGCCCAAGCACTATATCGTTGCGGCTTGTAGCCCGATCCCATCAATATATAAACATCCATAAGACTTATTGTGGCGTGCAACCCGATCCACACATATACTGCCCTAAGGCTCGTTGTGGCATGCAACCCGATCCACATATATACATCTCGCTCAAAGTTCAGCACTTAGGCCCTAACTCAGTCACTAAACTCTCCAGTTCTCGGGATCTCAGAAGTCATGAAAATCAGCCCAACCAGCAATAATATAAAGTATCAACAAGGACTAATAGAGACTGAGATATGATATGCAAGTAGAATCTGAGACTGAGTACAAACAACAAATAACAGGTAATTCAATATGTACACGACCCATGTGGGTCCCAACAGTACAGCACATAGCCTAAATATGATTTCTTTCTACATGAAAGTAAGGAAACGACGGCATTTATTTAGTGACATTTGAAATAAATTTGGAAAAAAATAAATTCCTCGACATTTATGATAAAATATCGTAAAAATAACGACATTTATGACAAAATGTAGTAAAAAGAATGACATTTGATTCAAAATGTTATAAAAATAAAGATATTTGATACAAAATGTCATTAAAACATGATATTTTGTATCAAATATCGTAAATAAAAAACAATTATGCAAGATGTCGTAAAATAACAACATTTGATATAAAATATCACAAAAATTATGAATTCTATTTTAAATTTCATATGATTAATTGGTAATTACCGACATTTACACTAACGCCAAAGATTTCTCTATATGTAAATAATTCTTTGTCTAGAAGCAAAAAGAATATTCTTTTTATTTAATACATATTTCAATATTGTGATAGTTATCATAGAATAGATGAGTTCTTTTATTGTTAATCAATGTTTAAAAAGGCTTTTTGGGACTTGCCTGCTACTCGCGGGCACTTGTAAAATGACATGAGACTCATATAAGGGGTTTAGTTTTATGAGGTTTATGCCCTAAGTGCCCGATTATGCGCATTCGTTTAGTGCTTGGGACACGCCCAGTAGTTTCTATGAAAATTCATGTGTTAAATTTTCTAATTACTATTGTTGATCCTACTTTCACAAATGAATGATAATAGTTCAATTCATAAATAGATATTTTAAAATTGAGACTAACTTAAATAACTAAGCCATAGTACTGCATATTTACTTAAGTGAGAACATATGGGAGTGAATATTATTAGAACACTTCTTCTGAAAATATACAGATCATCCAAAATTTATATCTTCACTTGTAATTGGTCTCTATTTCTTAGTTTTATATATCTCATAATTATTAGGCTTTTGTTATTTTATAACTTAATAATAATTTTATATTTATTTATGAAGGAGTAATATTTTAAATTACTATAATACAATTTATTGATTATTATATACTTCTAGGGAGGTAATTAAATGTCTTGTTGATAATAATTTAAAAGTAATAATTAGTTTTTAATTATTTAAAAGTTAAGACGTCATAGTTGATTTGTATCTCATAATAATTTTAACACTACTGCATTATTTATATTTGTACAAGTATGGTAGATATTTTATTTTGTATTTTTTTTATCTTTTTAATTTTTTAAATTTTTAATGACTTTTTATTGTTCGTATTATTATACTAATTTATAAATTAAAAAAAATATATTTATGTATAGTCAATAATATTTCTAGTACTTGTTAAATCTTGAGTTGAAAAAAATAAAGTATACAAATGAAAAGAATATATAAATCGAGACCATATTTATAATTTACGGTAGTTGCTAAGCCGAGATTGTCATGACTCAAATTCCATCATAGGTCGTGATGGCGCCCACCACCGTTGTCAGGCAAGCCAACCCTAATTCAACTAATGAGTTCTTATTAATTTACCAAAAAAACCTCAATATTTTTCTTAATAGCTAAGTTTTTAAATAGTCAACAATTAACAAGTTCGTAATAATATAGTTACATTCCAAAATAATAGTCTACAGTATGTGTCAGGAACTAGTGTCATAAGTATTAGGGCAACTAGTAGAACGTACAAAAAAATACCACTATCCTACTGGCAAAAACAGAATAGACAATATATAATAACAACAAAAGAAGAGAAACTTCGGTATGTGAGCACGTGATTTTTGCCTTATATGAATTACACTCACAAATCCAAAACAAAATAATTTTTCCAATTATTTGCAATTTTGTAGATTTTTGTAGCATTTTTTATTAATTATTTGCATTTGTCTGAGCATGTTAATTTTGTTTAATTAATGAAAGGTACTGTCACACCTTCTTTTTTACCTACACCCCATAAGGGTATATAATAAAAGGAGTTTTTCCAATTAAAGGACAATCAAAATGAGATTCTTTTATTCAAAGATTCAGTCGCCACTTGGGAGATTTATGGTGTCCCAAGTCACTGGTTTGAATCCCGAATCGAGGAAAGGATTTGACTCTGTATTACAGTCTGCGAATCAGAAATCCGGGTAAGGAATTTTATTAACCCGGGAGAAGGGGTTAGGCATTCCCGAATTCCGTGGTTCTAGCACGGTCGCTTAACTGCTATATTTGGCTAGAATCTGATTTTAATACATGTTAAACCTATAGTGAAATTTTACAATTATTTACCGCTTTTAGTCAATTATTAAGAAAATGAACGTCGTTTAAGGACATGTTTTCGGATCACGTCACATGAAATGCACCCGGATCCTCGACACATTCCTATTCAATATTTTGGGATTTGGATTTGGGTCGCATGAAATGCACACCCGCATTTTAGAAAGTAAAATTATTTAAAACGCGCTTAAAGTGGCTAGCGGGTTATTATCTTTGTGGGAGGCCGTGGAATTCACTAAATGACCCACGTGAATTCTAAATATTTTTTGATATAAGCAATTAATGAGGGCCCCGCAAATTATAAGTTTTGTGCGGCGAAGGCGAAGTTCGTCTCATTTTTATTTAAAAGGCAAGTCCTAAAGTAACTATGATTTTCTATTTTTTTGTCTCTAATAATAAAAGAAAAAGTCCTAGCTAATTAATATTAAAAATTCGGGCTTCAAGTTTAAGTCCAGGTTCAAACAAAAGGGCAAGCCTTTTAGTTTGGACTCGCTACCTAACCCGAAAGCCCAGATTTGTGTTATTCCCTTTCATTTTTCCTTTTATCAATTATGGCCTACAATTTTCAGTAATTATTTAAGCCTCCAGTCTTCGTTTGGGCCTCAACAATTAACCCAGGAATATGGAACTATAATCAGCTGATTGAGTCAATGGATTAATGTTATGGGTTTGAGAATTGATCAGTAGGCCCAAGATGATTACCTAGCATGATTACTAACCAAATATTGAAATTTCGATTTCAGAATTAGCTTTTAACTACTTACGCTGGTTTGGCTACCAGCTCTACAGCCATTCACATAAGGAGATGAGATCAACAAGAGAATTATCATATGCAGCACTTATACAATGCCAAAGCGAGTAATTTGATGACGAGTAGAATGCAACGATAAAACTTCATTTTTTAATTCACAAAATAATTGAGATTATTTTGAAAGCCAAGGATTAACTGATTATCGATTAAACTATTGAATAGTCTAAGCCATAATGCTGATTTTATACCTATTTCCAAACCTGGACGTGGATTGAGTTTTAACAACAACAGTCACGCATGTAAACTTGTACACAAACGGATTAACTGCTTAAATGTACAAACAGTCCAATTATTTTTGAATTAGAAGAGCTGAACTACTGAAGGCAGCTACCAAAACACAAAGACATTTAAAAACTTTTTTATAACTACTGAAGAATGAGCCAGGCATTCAACTCACAATAACAATCTCAAAATTAATAGATATACAGTCCAATTATAACAGTCTTATAGTTCAAAATGCACGTCATTACAAACCCAACACCAAGTTATATACACAAGTAAGCTAATATATCTAACTATCTACACCTCATTCAAATGAGCACATGTCAGGAAGCAGAGAATGCGAAATTGCTCTATTTCATTTTCATTTTCACATTTACATCAAGATGGTTTGAAACGTGTACCTGGAGTGCGAATCAAACAGAAACAAGGGAATGTCAACAGCAAATAACAACTACTGGAATCCAGCCAGTCAAACACAACACCAATTGTAGTGATTTTGAACCAAAATAGTTTCACAAAAACCAGGAAAGCATCTCAACAATACAATACCCAGTAATGACCCACAATGACTCAATTGAGACCAAAACCCTCTCGAAATCAACCCGATAGAACTCTGAAACCACAGTAACCAGAATCTTTTCAGAATGCTTTTCAATGTGAGTTTTTTTTTTCCAGTTTGTGTTTCTTTATGTTCAAAAACTCAAATTTTTGTAGAGTGTTTTCAGTAGGTGTCTAATTTTTTTTTTTCAGAATGTATTCAATATCCTTTTCTGAATGTATTCCATCACTTTTATATACTTCAAAACTCTTTCCTCCTCCTGATTTTAAGCAACAAGTTGTCAATTAACTAACTTATTTCAATCCTTAAAATCAGAAAGTAGTCTTCCACTATTAGTATCTTTTAACTATTCAATCCCACTTAAAATTATTCCTTAACTTTTCCAAATCTACTAACACTTATCTCAATTCAGTCCTGTAGCAGCCCTCCTTTCAAATTCAAATTAACCCCTGAATTATCCCTGAAATCTCCTATTAATCCTAAGGTCAGACTGACCATTTTGACCCCATGAATACCCATGTTGTTACCCTTACAGTCCTATGTATTTACAAATTAAGTTACACAGTTCTTCTATCAAGATCACAAAATCAAAGTGTCAATTTCAACACCTAGACAACCTTATCATGAAGCTGAAATCGTGCATCAAACACCAATTGAACAACTTGAAACTGGTATTTACGAGAACAAACAAATAATGAATGCCATATTTTGAAGCAATTACACTAGCCATCTAATCAGGGAATCAAACAATACTAAGCATGCTGGTTTTAATTTTATTGAACTTAGTTATCTTAGGGCCAATTCAAATATCAATCTTAAGCACAAAAGCTAGTTAATAAATCTAAAAACCAAACAGAATGGATAAAATAGAAGAAAATCAGAGCCTAACCCCACTCGGAACCTAGACTAATCAAGAAAGAAGAAGAAGGAGAAGAAACAGAGTCAAAAATAAATATCAAACAAAGAAAAACATAAAGGAAAAACTTACCTCAAAACTAAACGGAGAATGTTCTCGACTTAAACTTTGACGATTCCCTGGATTTGTGGCCGAAATAAACTTCAATTGTGTGTTCTCAATCGAGAGCACACAACTGAAGTTAATTCCAACCCCAAACCTTTAAAACTCACAGATTGTAATTTTAGTTCGAACTCTAACCTAATATTCGAACAATTCGGGAGGGATTCGAGGGAAACTCTTGGTGGATTGGGGGTGAGGGGGTCAAGGAGGTCGTAGGGTGTTAGTTTGGGGACTGATTGGAACCGGTGCCGCCACCGGAGAATTTTTTGGCGGCGCTAGGGTTCATGCGGTCAAATGAATATTCGAGTGGTTCTGGTGTTATTTGACGGTAGGGGTTTGGATATTCGGGAGGAGGAAGGTGAGGGGGACCTAGGGTATATATTTGGTGGCCATAGGAGGTGATACCAGAAAAGCCGTTTGGTTTTTCGAATATTCGAAGGGCTGGGCTAGGATTCGAGGGAAGCTGAGGGTGGCATGGAGATGGGGAGATTGAGGTGAAGAGGTGGTGTAAATTTGGGGGTCATTGGGCCACCGGAACAGCCGTGAGGTGATTTTCGGTGGGCGGAGGGCGGTGGGGGAAGGCGGCGATAGACGAGCTCGTCTTTGAGCTGTTAGAGATGAGGGAGGGTGAGGTTTGGCTTAGGGGGGCAGGGGTCATTTGAGGCCTTATATACTGGGGCGAAGATTGAATCCAGGCCGTTGGATCAACTGAGATCAACGGCTTGGATCAATCCATTTATATGAAACGGGGTCGTTTGGTTTTAGTGGGGATTGGGTCGGGCAAGGGAGAGGCGGATCGGGTAGGTTAAATGGGTAATGGGTAAGCCTGTGGACCGTTGGATGGGGGTAGATGGACGGTTGAGATTTGTAGACACCAAAACGACGTAGTTCTATTACCATACTATGTCGTTTCGATGGCCTGGGCGATGGGCTTCTTGGACCGGACCTGAACGAAATTTTTTGGCCGGTTTCCCTTTGGTTTAAATTGGATGGCCCAAATCATTTTCCCTCTCCTATTTCTCTCTTTTCTTTTCTTTTTCTTCATTTTACTCGTAAATTAATTTCAAAAAAATTTAAACCAAAAATCCTAATGTAAATTATAAAACTCTAATTAACTCACAAATATTAATTAACGCTTAATAATAATTCTCATACATAATTAAATACCAATTTCAAAGAAAAATCACACAATTTTGACACTTACACAATAAAATGTGAAGTACGTTATTTTTTGATTTCTTTTCATTTTTTATAAAATAACCACTTACTTAATTAATCCTAAATGTAAATGCAACATATTTTTGTATTTTTCATTTATTTAAACACATAAATATGCACGGACACAGGCAAATAATGACATAAAATACCTCGAAAATTTACAAAATGCACACAATAAAACTGACAATTTTTGTTTTGATTTCTTTGGGAGTAGTTCGTATGGGGCAAAAATCATGTGCTCACAGCTGCCCCTCTTTGCCTGTAAACACGAAGAGTTTTCGTGTAAAGATAAAGTGAGAGGATACGAGTGATTTTTGCCCGTTTGAATACTCCGTGTGAAGCATTTTTTGAAATATTTGATCAAACCTCTGCTTCAAAGGTTTCCTACATATCCTTGGCTATAAAAGAATCAGGTCAATGTAGTTCGGGAAGTTTTGGTAGCTGGGACTACCATGAAGCTGTTGTTTAATGTTGTTGCTACTGCGGTTACTTGCTGACCCCCTTATTACACCATGCTAAAAAGGAAAATAAAGAAGCTAGACTAAGATATGAATTACAAAGACTTATTTTCAAACTTGTTCTGCGACCGTTGTTGCCTTGTCGCCTTGTATTTCTCCATAAAATCCTTTTGTTGTTGTCTTGCACCGACTTCTTGATTTAAACGGTATCTTTCTGCATCTTCAGCCGAGTACCCTATTGTTGATCTTGTGATCATCTTCATTTGATTATCATCGTCTACCTCTGTTCTCCAGGCGGGCTCCTGACTTCTTGACTTTAATTGTATTCCTCTGTTCTCCAGGCGGGCTCCTGACTTTTTGACTTGAAATGTATTCCTCTGTTTTCCAGGCGGGCTCCTAACTTCTTGACTTGAAATGTATTCCTCTATTCTCCAGGCGGGCTCCTGACTTCTTGACTTGGAATGTATTCCTCTGTTCTCCAGGCGGGCTCCTGACTTCTTGACTTGAAATGCATTCATTTGTTCTCCAGGCGGGCTCCTGACTTCTTGACTTGAAATGTATTCCTCTGTTCTCCAGGTGGGCTCCTGACTTCTTGACTTGAAATGTATTCCTCAGTTCTCCAGGCGGGCTCCTGACTTCTTGACTTGAAATGTATTCCTCTGTTCTCCAGGCGGGCTCCTAACTTCTTGACTTGAAATGTATTCCTCTGTTCTCCAGGCGGGCTCCTGACTTCTTGACTTCAATAGGTATGCCTCCATTCTCCAGGCGGGCTCCTGACTTCAACAAAATAGACAAAACCAAGAAAATTTTTCTGCCCCAGTTTGGTGACTGGGCATCATATCATAAAAATTAGAAAGCTAAAATTTGAATTGTACTCCCTCTGTTATTCAGGCGGGGTCCTGATTACAACTTTAACAATTTTAAGGATACACCTCTATTCTCCAGGCGGGCTCCTGACTTCAACAAAATAGACAAACCAAGAACATTTTCTGCCCCAGTTTGGTAGCTGGTGCATATCATTTTTTACCAAATAAAACTCGAAGACTGAAATTTGAATTATACTCCCTTTATTCTTCAGGCGGGGTCCTGACCTCTGGAATTTGAAAAGTATGCCTTCGTTCTCCAGGCAGGATCCTGACTTCTTGACTTCTTGACTTCAATAGGTACGCCTCCGTTCTTCGAGCGGGCTCTCGACTGCAACAACTTAAAAATGTAACGCCTCCATTCTTCGGGCGGGCTCCCGACTTCACTAACTTAAATAGATAACACCTCCGTTCTTCAGGCGGGCTCCCGACTTCAATATCTTAAAAAGAGAATGCCTCCGTTCTTCGGGCGGGCTCCCGACTTCAACAACTTAAAAAGGTAACGCCTCCGTTCTTTGGGCGGGCTCCCGACTTCACTAACTTAAAAAGATAACGCCTCCATTCTTCGGGCGGGCTACCGACTTCAACAACTTAAAAATGATAACGCCTCCGTTCTTCGGGCGGGCTCCCGACTTCAACAACTTTAAAAGATAACGCCTCCGTTCTTCGGGAGGGCTCCTAACTTTACTAACTTAAAAAGATAACGTCTCCGTTCTTCGGGCGGGCTCCCGACTTCAACAACTTAAAAATGATAACACCTCCGTTCTTCGGGCGGGTTCCCGACTTCAACAACTTTAAAAGATAATGCCTCCATTCTTCGGGCAGGTTCCCGACTTCAACAACTTAAAAATGATAACGCCTCCGTTCTTCGGGCGGGCTCCCGACTTCAACAAATTAATTTTTCTTCCCTCTTGATATTGTTTTCCCTTGCCTCTTGAACCATTTTCCTTTGAGACTTGAATTATCTTCCTTCAAAACTGCTTTCCCTTAAAACTTGTATTGCCTTCCTTCAATACTGCTTCACTTAAAACTTTGTTGTCTTCCCTGTTCTGTTTGGTGCTTTCCTTTCCTTACGGTGGGTTTCTCCGAAACAACCCAGATTTTCTGTCCCTGTTTCAATCACAAAAAAATCTCGTCAGTTTAAATGTGGTGGTTGGTTGTGATACTCTTGCTGGAGATGGTTTTTCCTTTGCTCCTTTCCATGCTCTACTTAGTCCGACTGCCTTGAACTTGTTTGAAAACTTCTGACCTTCTGACTACTCCTTAGTCACAAAACCCCCAACTATTATTTCTAGTCCTCTCATCTGAACCCCATATATTTCCCATGACGACTGTTTTCCACTTGAAGATCTTGCCTGTTTACTGATTAACCACTTTCTCCGTCATCCGTATCACTAAAATACCTTTTCTCCATTCAGACCCAATATCCTCTATTTGTTGCATTGCTCACGTGCCGGCACCTAACCGACCTTTGTGTCTCATATGAATCTCAAATCACGTCCATTTCCCCTGCTCTGTGTATATGTCGTTCTTTCTTGACTTGTCCACTCGCCTTGGCCTTGAGGTTTGTTGCTTATTTACTTGACACGGCGACTGATTTCCATTCGAAGACCTTGCTAGTTCCTTGACTAAGCACTTCATTTATGTTTAAACCAAGAAATACCTCTCTTTGTTTGAATCCAATATCTGTTGTATTGCCCCTGGACCGACATCTGCCCAACCCTTGTGTTTCATCTGATCCCCAAGCATTTTGCGTGTTACCCACTTCAGCACGGACGTCGCTCTTTCCTAATTTAAACCATTGGCCTTGGCTTTGAGATCTATAACCTTTGATTTTTGCTTGGAATGTCTTGCTTTTCACTGGTCTAAGATTTTTTGTCCATCTTATCATAGAATATACCTTTGATTCATTCAACTTGGCCCTCCTTTTGTTGCATTGTCCATGAATTGATATGGACCAAACCTTGGTATTTTATATGAATCCCAAAGCATGTTGATTGTTACCAGCTCAGCGTGCTTGTTGTTCTTTCCGGACTTAGGACACTTTGATGTGTTAGCCAGATCTCGTCTCGTGCAATTGGAAAGCTGATGGCAAATTTTGAAATCATTTCTCACTTGTTCTGACCAGACAGACTCGCGAAGAAGAAATGAACAAGAAAAAAGGAATAGAATAAAGGACAAAGGAATAAAAATGATTCCTAACAAGAAAACTACAAAATAGGAACCTATCGGATATGGATACCAATTTTAATGACCATGACATGCACTTGCGGCCTATTCTGTCAAGCAATTCTGATGTTCAGCTCTTGTGGTACCCTTAAACCGTGAAACTGGACTTTGATTCTCCGTTGTTAATCATCTTTCACAATCTCTAAATGGTTTTTACTATCAAGACTCTCTTATATTGGTATTTCTCTCAACTTACAGTCACCTCAAGGTGCCCGTGAGGGTTTTCACCAGTAAGACTCTCTCATTTTTTATTTCTCTCAGCTCCCGTTGCTTACGGTGCCCCTTGTTTGGACCGAAGTGATGCCCCTGATGTGATTCACCTTTACTTGCTTGACTTGGCATCTCTCGAAGACTGATCAAAAGGTCTTTCTTTGGACCGTAGCGCGGGCTTTTGGATAGGGTTAGAAAGAAAGAGTATTAAAGGATAAAAACAATTCAACATGGGTTCAAAATTACAACTTTCGGAATCAAATTCTTACAACAATCACAACTTCTGCCCAGTTTCTTGCTTGGGGACTTTTGGATTTTTATTTCAATGAGACAGAATCGTGAGGCTACCTACGTATCCTTAACAGGAATCAGGTCAAACGTAGTTCACATCAAATTCCTTGTTGTTATAGTTTTTCTTTTCGGTTATTATTATTTTTCTTTTGTGTTTTTTTTTCTTTTTTTTTCTTTTTTTTCTTTTTGTTGTTTTTGTTGTTTTTCTTTCTTTTCTTTTTCTTTTACTTATTTCTTCTTCTTTCCTTTTTCTCTTTTTACTTAGCTTTCACGCTTGTGTTTCTAATCTTTTCTACTGATTTCGAAAGAGAGGTATGAAAGGAAGCAAATAAGGTTCAAAGGGGTAACGAAGGATAAAGTGTTTAGATAGCAGAACAAAATGCCTTCGTCATTCCAATCTTCAAAACATGCCAAGCATAAACAACGCAATTAAACAAACATGCGTGACATCTTCTGATTGTGCTAGACTAGCCATATCCATACATTTGCTTTCTCATCTGTTAAATACAAAGCACCATTGGGCAACGCTCTCACTCTCATTATCATGAACGAGCCTTGCCAATTTGGGCAAGCTTGTTTTTAATTTCAAACTGATGTCGCATGAAACATAAGGTTTCTTTATGTTCTATCAGCCCCCGTTTCACAGGGTTCGTCTTCAAACGATCTCAACATGTCCAAATATGTTCTTATTTCCCTCAAGTGCCCCGATCATCTCCCAATTGCTTCATGATTAAACTTTTAAGATTAGGCCTAGATTTATGCGTGCATGTCATGTCACTAGAGTCGACATAAAACTATAATGAGGAGAGAACTAACCAAAAAAAGATTTGACGAGAAATAACAGAAAACAGAGAATTGCTTTAGGCAGACGGGAAAAGAGTTTGTACAACAAAACAAGCAGAATAAACTGGGGTACAACCTTTTGAACAAACCTAGACAACACTAAATGAGATACTACGACCAAAGGAACTGGACAAAATCAAAAGATAGAAGGGTTTACTTTACAGACAATATCTAGATTACAACCCTGAAATAACCTGGACAACGGAAATGACAATAAAATAAACCACCAAAACTCCTCTCTGGCTTGACAAGAGATGGAGCGTCTTTCCGATTACCAAGCACTACATCTTAGCCATTGACTTATGCATCAACAATATTAGGACCTTCACAAGTCTTCATCCCATTGTTCTCAACAAATTGCTTTTGGGTTTCCCGTGCGTGCTCGTTCTTAAGATCAACCTCTAATAGCGCTGAAAGCTTAGCAGCACGTGGACCTCTGAGGCTCCCAGAAGAGTTCTCACATTTCTTTTCAAAATAAACCATACCCACTGTAAGGGTCTCATTATGCACATGAGATGGACTTTAACTGGTATCTGTTGTATCTGGATTTTGCACGACAATGTCGCCTGCATCAATATGCTTCTGAATCGTATTCTTCAGATTCCAACACTTCTCTATGTCATGCCCCGGGGCATCTGAGCAATATGCTCACCTTTGAGAAAGATCGAACTTCATTGGAACAGGGTTGGGCATTCTTATCTGGATCGGCTTTAACATGTCCAATATCCAAGGGGTTTGCGGTAGGCTGGAGTTGAGACCGGCTTTTTTTTTTTGTTCCATTTCCCTTTATATCCCCATTTTGACTTTTTTTTTCTTTTGTTTTTATATACTTTTTTTAGTTGTGGTCGAATCTTATGGAGATTGCCTACGTATCATGATTCCGCATGAATCAGACCGTGCGTAGTTCTGGCGGATAAGTGAAAAAATGACTAAAAAGGGATTTTTTCCATAAAAAAATATGTTTATTACAACGCCACATTTTATTGCAATATTAACGGACTCCAAAAGCTCTACATCAAGACAGCCTAAAAATAGACTAACAGACTCTGACTGACAAATACAATCTTCTTTTTTTTCTTTTTTTTTCTTTTTTAAAATCATCACTGTTTCTCAAAAAATTTCACAAAATATCCGGTTTTGTCAATATGGCCTTTTAGAACTTCGAAGAAGATTTAAAGGCTGTGTTTGCTAACCGGCCAAAGATTTTGAGAAATGACCAAAGACGGTCGTTCTCACAAAAACAGTCTTCCAGCGTCCTTTTGAGGACATTCAGCTATTTTGGACAAGAATTACCTTCACTTATGGCAAAACAACGATATTTATTTTTCCTATAAACAAAATTCTCTCCTTTTTTTTTAATAATAAATTTTTTTTTCCAGAATAGTTGAACCCGATATGGGTTGCCTACGTATCCCACATCCGGTGAGAATCAAACTTACGTAGTTCTGCCAATGAAACTACTTATTTTCGGAAACAAGACTCTTTTTATTGACAAATACACTATTTCGGAAGACAATTCTCCTTTTGTATTTTCTTTTTCAACAAGCTATTTGAAAATAAAACTCTTTAGTTTTTCTTTTTCTCGACCAACAAAACAAACTATTTTTTGAAAACAAATTTTCTTTTCCCTTTTTTTTTCAAAAAATCGGCAAAGTTTCGACGCTATTTTGACATTGGTTATTTTTTTAAAAATAGATAATTAGCTTTCCACACTGCTATTTCTCTCTTTTTCAATTTTCCCAAACACTCCAAAATCGGTTAGCATGCAAGTCCGAGACAAATAAATGTACGTAAGATGCATCAGGATGGTCTTTTCATTTCAGGTTACCTGTCCTAGACGGACCCAACCCCTGTGTTGAGTCCCCTAAGTCTAATACAACATGACGCAAATAAGCGTTTCTACTAGGGATCCGGCATGAAGTCAAGTTATTCTAAGTTCAAAACCTGGGTATATGTTCTAGACTGTGTACCCAAGCGAACAACTTAAGTCGATAAGGGGGCTACATACCGGGGAATCGCGAGATCGTCCGATTTTGTAAATTATCCGACCTCTTCTTATTTCAGAGTATGACACTAACAGAATAGGGAGTCTCAACCAGTAAGCACATCCCCGGAGGTGAGAAAAGAAGGGTTTCGGCACAGTTTATATACAGTTCAGATAATATCAAAACGGTAGAGCACCTAGCACTTTTAGCATGAAACATGTAGGAAAATCAGATAAAGCCAAATATAACAATTATTCTAAGCTCGAATTCTTAAACCCTGAACCAGAAGTTCTGGGTTCCATCCCCAGCAGAGTCGCTAGAGCTATCACACCTCTTTTTTTACCTACACGCCGTAAGGGTATATAATAAAGGGAGTTTTTCCAATTAAAGGACAATCGAAACGGGATTCATTTTATTAAAAGATTCAGAGTCGCCACTTGGGAGATTTATGGTGTCCCAAGTCACCGGTTTGAATCTCGAATCGAGGAAAGGATTTGACTCTATATTACAGTCCGCGAATCAGAAATTCGGGTAAGGAATTTTGTTAACCCGGGAGAAGGGGTTAGGCATTCCCGAATTCCGTGGTTCTAGCGCGGTCGCTTAACTGCTATATTTGGCTAGAATCTTATTTTAATACATGTTAAACCTATAGTGCAATTTTAGAATTATTTACCGCTTTATTCAATTATTAATAAATTGAACGTCGTTTAAGGACGTGTTTTCGGATCACGTCACAAGAAATGCACCCGGATCCTCGACACATTCCTATTCAATATTTTGGGATTTGGATTTGGGTCGTATGAAATGCACACCCGCATTTAAGAAGGTAAAATTATTTAAAACGCGCCTAAAGTGGCTAGCGGGTTTTTATCTTTGCGGGAGGCCGTGAAATTCACTAAACGGCCCGCCTGAATTCTAAATGTTTTTTTATATAAGCAATTAATGAGGACCCCGCAAATTATAAGTTTTGTGCGGGGAGGCTCGTCTCTTTTTTATTTAAAAGGCAAGTCCTAAAGTAACTATAATTTTTTATTTTTTTTGTCTCTAATAATAAAAGAAAAAGTCCTAGCTAATTAATATTAAAAATTCGGGCTTCAAGTTCAAGTCCAGGTTCAAATGAAAGGGCAAGCCTTTTAGTTTGGACTCACTACCTAACCCGAAAGCCCAGATTTGTGTTATTCCCTTTCATTTTTCCTTTTATCAATAATGGCCTACAATTTTCAGTAATTATTTAAGCCTCCAATCTTCGTTTGGGCCTCAACAATTAACCCAGGAATATGGAACTATAATCAGCTGATTGAGTCAATGGATTAATGTTATGGGTTTGAGAATTGATCAGTAGGCCCAAGATGATTACCTAGCATGATTACTAACCAAATATTGAAATTTCAATTTTAGAATTAACTTTTAACTACTTACGCTGGTTTGGCTACCAGCTCTACAGTCATTCACATAAGGAGATGAGATCAACAAGAGAATTATCATATGCAACACTTATACAATGCCAAAGCGAGTAATTTGATGACGAGTAGAATCCAACGATAAAACTTCATTTTTTTTAATTCACAAAACAATTTAGATTATTTTTAAAGCCAAGGATTAACTGATTATCGATTAAACTATTGAATAGTCTAAGCCACAATGTTGATTTTATACCTATTTCCAAACCTGGATGTGGATTGAGTTTTAACAACAATAGTCATGCATGTAAACCTGTACACGAACAGATTAACTGCTTAAATTTACAAACAACCCAATTATTTTTGGATTAGAAGAGCTGAACTACTGAAGGCAGCTACCAAAACACAAAGCCATTTTAAAACTATTTTATAACTACTGAAGAATGAGTCAGGCATTCAACTCACAATAGCAATCTCAAAATTAATAGATATACAGTCCAATTATAATAGTCTTATAGTTCAAAATGCACGTCATTACCAACCCAACACCAAGCTATATACACAAGTAAGCTAATATATCTAACTATCCACACCTCATTCAAATGAGCACATGTCAGGAAGCAGAGAATGCGAAATTGCTCTATTTCATTTCCATTTCCACATTTACATCGAGATGGTTTGAAACGTGTACCTGGAGTGTGAATCAAACAGAAACAAGGGAAGGTCAGCAGCAAATAACAACTGGAATCCAGCCAATCAAACACAATACCAATTTGAGTGACTTTGAACCAAAATAGTTTCACAAAAACCAGGAAAGCATCTCAACAATACAATACCCATTAATGAATCACAATGACTCAATTGAGACCAAAACCCACTCGAAATCAACCCGATAAAACTTTTAAACCACATCAACCAGAATCTTTTCAGAATGCTCTTCAATGTGAGTTTTTTTTTCAGTTTGTGTTTCTTTATGTTCAAAAACTCAGATTTTCGTAGAGTGTTTTTAGTAGGTGTCTAATTTTTTTAAGAATGTATTCAATCTCCTTTTCTGAATGTATTCCATCTCTTTTATATACTTCAAAACTCTTTCCTCCTCCTGATTTTAAGAAACAAGTTGTCAATTAACTAACTTATTTCAACCCTTAAAATCAGAAAGTAGTCTTCCACTATTAGTATCTTTTAACTTTTCCAAATCCACTAACACTTGTCTCAATTCAGTCCTTTAGCAGCCCTCCTTTCAAATTCAAATTAACCCCTGAATTATCCCTGAAAACTCCTGTTAATCCTAAGGTCAGACTGACCATTTTAACCCCATGAATACCCATTTTATTACCCTTACAGTCCTATGTATTTACAAATTAAGTTACACAGTTATTCTATCAAGATCACAGAATCAAAGAGTCAATTTCAACACCTAGACAACCTTATCATGAAACTGAAATCGTGCATCGAACACCAATTGAACAACTTGAAACTGGTATTTATGAGAACAAACAAATAATGAATGCCATATTTTGAAGCAATTACACTAGCCATCTAATCAAGGAATCAAACAATACTAAGCATGCTGGTTTCAATTTTATTGAACATAGTTATCTTAGGGCCAATTCAAATATCAATCTTAAGCACAAAAGCTAGTTAATAAATCTAAAAACCAAACAGAATGGATAAAATAGAAGAAAATCAAAGCCTAACCCCACTCAGAACCTAGACTAATCAACAAAGAAGAAGAAGGAGAAGAAACAGAGTAAAAAATAAATATCAAACAAAGAAAAACATAAAGGAAAAACTTACCTCAAAACTAAACGGACAGTGTTCTCGACTTAAACTTCGATGATTCCCTGGATTTGAGGTCGGAATAAACTTCAATTGTGTGTTCTCAATCGAGAGCACACAACTGAAGTTAATTCCAACCCCAAACCTTTAAAACTCGTAGATTGTAATTTTGGTTCGAACTCTGACCTAATATTCAAATAGTTCGGGAGGGATTTGAGGGAAAATATTGGTGGATTGGGGGTGAAGGGGTCAAGGAGGTCATATGCTGTTAGTTTGGGGACTGATTGGAAGTGGCACCGCCACCGGAGAATTTTGTGGCAGCGCTAGGGTTCATGCGGTCAAATGAATATTCGAGTGGTTCTAGTGTTATTTGACGGTAGGGGTTTGGATATTCGGGAGGAGGAAGGTGAGGGGGACCTAGGGTATAAATTTGGTGGCCATCGGAGGTGATACCAGAAAAGACGTTTGGTTTTTCAAATATTCGAAGGGCAGGGCTAGGATTCGAGGGAAGCTGAGGTGACATGGAGATGGGGAGATTGAGGTGAAGAGGTGGTGTAAATTTGGGGGTCATTGGGCCACCGCAACCGCCGTGAGGCGATTTTCGGTGGGCGGAGGGCGGTGGGGGAAGGCGGCGATAGACGAGCTCGTCTCTGAGCTGTTAGCGATGAGGGAAGATGAGGTTTGGCTTGGGGGGCTGGGGTCGTTTGGGGCCTTATATACCGGGGGGAAGATTGAATCCTGGCCATTGGATCAACTGAGATCAACGTCTTGGATCAATCAACTTATATTAACCGGGGTCGTTTTGTTTTAATGGGGATTGGGTCGGGAAAGGGAGAGGCAGATCGGGTAGGTTAAACGGGTAACGGGTAAGGCTGTGGACCGTTGGATGGGGGTAGATGGATGGCTGAGATTTGTTGACACCGAAATAACGTAGTTCTGTTACCATACTACGTCGTTTTGATGGCCTGGGCGATGGGCTTCTTGAACCGGACCTGAACGAAATTTTTTGGCCTGTTTCCCTTTGGTTTAAATTGGATGGCCCAAATCCTTTTCCCTCTCCTATTTCTCTCTTTTCTTTTCTTTTTCTTCATTTTACTCCTAAATTAATTTCAAAAATTTAAACCAAAAATCCTAATGTAAATTATAAAATTATAAAACTCCAATTAACTCACAAATACTAATTAACGCTTAATAATAATTCTCATACTTAATTAAATACTAATTTAAAAGAAAAATCACATAATTTTGACACTTAAACAATAAAATGCGAAGTACGTTATTTTTTGATTTCTTTTCATTTTTTGTAAAACATCCACTTACTTAATTAATCCTAAATGTAAATGCAACATATTTTTGCATTTTTCATTTATTTAAACACAAAAATATGCACGGACACAGGCAAGTAATGACATAAAATACCACGAAAATTCACAAAATGCACACAATAAAACTGACAATTTTTGTTTTGATTTCTTTGGAAGTAGTTCATATGGGGCAAAAATCATGTGCTCACAGGTACAAAAATATGTTGCATTTGCATTTAGGATTTAATTCTACATTTTAGTATTAATTAACAAATTAGTTATTTTATAAAGATGGGAAAAATCACAAAACAATATTTTTAATTTTGCATTTTGGAGGTTTTGCTTTTAATTTGATTTTTAATAATTTGTGATAATTATTATTTAGAATTAATTGGTATTTTGATAAGCTAATTTAGTTTTATGATTTAATTTAGGATTTTACTTTCAATTTTGAAAATGAAAAATGAAATTGGAATTAAGAAAATGACAAAAAGGAAAAGAGTTGAAGAAAATGTTTTGGGACATTTCAATTAAAACTGTCAAGCCCAAACACTTTACCCCTTCAGACCCAGCCTAAAAAACTGCCCATGCCCGATCCAAAAGATCCTTGAAACGACGTAGTATGGTCAGGATACTACGTCGTTTGATTTTCTGTTGATTTAAGTTAATCCTAGCCCTTCAATTCAAGTCATCCAACGGCCAGGAACCTCCCCCCTTCTCACTTATAACTGTCCAAACAACCTCGTACCCCTGTGCTTCAACCCCCCACCACCTCCATTCGTCTCTCTTAGAGAACAATCCCCTCTGCCCTGAGCCACCGTCTGCCACCGCCGAAAATTGCCTACGGCGGCGACGGGCATCCAATCCTAACCAATTTTACACCACAAGCCCACATTGACCTCCTGAATCCGTCGAATATCGATTTGAAGCCATGAATCCTCCGCCGCGGTCGGCGGCGCCACCGTTCAACCACCCCAAAATTCACATCAAACAACCACCACACTCTCTTCATCTCATATCTACCACCAATTTCCCCAAAACCCTCACCCATTTGTTTCAATTCCAAATCTGAAATTCCAAAAAAAAAAGAACAAAACCCTAATCTGCTCCTCCTTCTGATTTTCAGTGGTTTCAAGGCTCGATTCGAGCCAAAATTTATGCCAATCGACTGTTCTTATTAAGAACAATCGATTAGTGTCATTTTTGGCTCATTTCGAAGCTCACCAGATTTCGGCCAAGTCAACACCAATCAACCAAGCATTGTCTTCATCGTTCATTGATTCTCGTCGCTATGTCAAGATATCCCGGCGTTAATTTGGCATTTTCCATTCTCTTGTCCCACGACTCTGCTAATTGGGTATTTTTATTTCTCGTTTTTTTTACTCGCTTCATTTCTGTCTTGTTTTCCTTAATAATGGAATTCATTTAGTTAGTAATTAAAGCTAGGTTTAATCGCGAAGTTTGGGATTATTGCGTACTTTCTTTTCTGAATTCGATCTTCTTTGCTGGATCATTCGTGATAGTTTATGCTCTTGCATTAACTGTGGTCAATTATTGACCCAGTTAAGAGACTCATTCATTTGGGGCCTTGGGTTAACTTGACCCGGGTTGGTCTCCAGTGTAAAAACAAGGGTATTGGAGGGTGGTTTAGGTATTTGGTTGAGGGAATCTAATCAGTAACAGAAATAGGAAGCTTCTAGTAGGGATTTTAATTGGAATTTTAGAATTATAGTTGTTTAACTTGGCAAACAAGTCACAAAATGAGGGACTAAATAGCAAAAGCAAAAATGTGAGGCTGCCCTACTTTCTTGCATATAAAGGCATCATTCCTTGCCTCTCAAGGGATTTTCAGAGAGCTAAAAATCAGAAAAAGAAGGCAGCTAAATTTAGGAAAATACTATTCTATTGGCATTCTGCCCAGAATTTTGAGTTGTTTCCTTGATTACCAAACAATTTCTGAGTCCTTTTGAGTGAAAATGGCTTGATCGTATAATGGAAATGCTTTGGATTCAGTTTGTTTGAAGTTTTCATTGTTCCGTTGGTCTCTTGTTTGGATTTCTAAAATTTGTCAAATGTTCTGAAGCTTTTTCTCGTTCACTTGAGGTCGAAAATGAGTTGATTTGGGTTTGGAAACTAGTTCAAAGTTGGGTTTGGATTTTTGCTGATTGTTACTCAAATCTGCTGCTGTGCTACTAAGCTGTTAGCTAACTAACCCTGCTTGGCTTTTGGTTCTGTCTCGTTTCAGGTACACACTGTAAAGCTATTGATTGTTGAATGTTAGATTTGAAGAATAAGAAATGAGAAAGAAGGATTTGAAAGTCCTATCTCAACTGTCTTTTATTCCATTCTGTTTCACTTTAGATTTCTATTTGAGCATGATATATTATTTAGATAATCTGTATGTTAAGTAGATAACTTCACTTGTAATTGAATCGGGACTGTGGTAAGACTGAATAAACACTTTTGGCATCCACACATGTGGAAGTAGTCTGATAATTGTAATTGGTCTTGCTGAAATTAGTATTGAGTCATTCTTTTGTTTGGGTATTAGTTTAGTCGTATTCAATTGCTCATATGTTCACCCATTAGTTTGGATGAATGTGCTCTTGGATTTCTGAGCATTGCAATTGTGATTAAAAGGAAAAAGGTCCACAGTATTGATAGCTACTGCATATTTCTCAAATAATTATTGGATTTCATTCAGTTTTTCTCATTTGCTCCATAGTCATCATGAGTAGTAATTCATCATCACTGCTGTGTTTATTTTATCTTTGGATTCGAATCAGTTTAAGTGTAATAGTTTAGGGCTGTTGGGAATTTGAAGTGAATCTCCAATGATCTTAAGGGTTAAGTAATGAATAGAAGAATAATATTGTAGTTATGAGCATGTTTTAGGTTAATTTTAAGGCTGAATTGTCCATTTGGAAATCCTTGAGGTTTGATTTAGCTTAATTTGTTTCGAATTAGAGAGAATATGTAACTTGCATTGTTGGATTTGATGTTGATATCCCGTTTGATATTCCAATATGGAATGTGTGCCAGGAGATTCAAACTTGGGGTCGTTCACGTATCCTCTTGGCCCTCAAAGATGCGGACCCACTTTGGGCCTGAGTAGTAGGATCATTTTAAATTGAATAGAGGCCCATCGCTTTTAGACAACCTCTTAATTTGAGGGCCTGGGTCTAGGCGTCATCTAGAGAGTAATTACAGTTGCGTTTAAGCCACATTCAATTATCATAGTCAGTGGAGGTGAGCCATATTAGTAACACCAATAGTCTATGGCTCCCCGACTTTAGTTTGAATATCCTATTAAATATTTCGAGGTGTGCCATGCCAAACAAAATGATAATGCGTGGCCCGCTATTAGCCTAGATATTAAAAATGATTAATATTCGTAGAAAATCCATTAGGGCCATTTTAAAACACTAGTGTGATTGTGTATACGTCCGCATAACACAATTACGCTTCTAAAAATAAAACCGGAGTATGCGTTCGTGCAACTTCGACCCAAAATTTCTTAATAATAATGAAGCATTACTAATTGTGAACACGTTCACGTGACATGATTTTGACGCGCCAAAAAAATGGGTATACGTACGCGTATCCCGTTTCAAGATAATTTTTCTTAATTAAAAGCGATAAGAGGCAAAAGCACATAGGCCCGAAAATGAGTAATTAGACAATTTGATTAAGCTAAGTATGATCAAAGAGACCGTGCTAGAACCACAGAATTTAGGAGTGCCTAACACCTTCTCCCGGGTTAATGGAATTTCTTACCCGAATTTCTGTTCGCAGACCGTAAATAGAGTCAACCTTCCTCGATTCAAGATTTTAACCGATGACTTGGGACACCATAAATTATCCCAAGTGGCGACTCTGAATCTTTTTATAAATGAATCCCGTTTCGATTGTCACATTAAGTTGGAAATAACTCCCTTTACTATACCCTTCCGGGGGTAAACTGAAAAAGGAGGTGTGACATGGTATGCTGCTGAACGGCTCAGAAGGGGCACCTCACCGTGAGATCTCAACCAGGAATCAAGAACGCGCGCCGGAGGGGTAACTAGATGCACCTGCCTCAGATCCTGTACAGTTAAGTACAGAAGTGTAGTATGAATAATAACGGTGCACTGCCAGAGGGTCGAATGGCGAGGACCATAGATGCATCTATTTCTACTGAGGCGATCGGCCCGATCCAAAAATAGCATTTATTCTCAAGAAGGCACATAAAGGCACATTTATAGTCAAATAAATTCATACAAGTTCTCAAGTAAATGCGTACATTTGTTTATATTTATTTTCAGTCCCTAACATGTCCTAAGTGATCTCAATAGCAAGTAAGAACGTATGAATTTGCAAGTATGGCATGATACGGGTCCTAAACTACCCGAACAATTAGCATAATAGTAACTACGCACGGGCTCTCGTTACCACGTACGTACGTAGCCCCCCAGACAATCACATATATTTATTTAATTCACCTAGGGGTTTATTTCCCTCTTACGAGGTTAGAAAGGAGACTCATCTTGCACCAAAGCTTACTTCCAATATCAAGAACGCGCTCAAACCCTCAATTCGGAGCCGAACGATCCAAAACTAATCAAACAGGGTAAGAACTAGTCAATACAAGCTCAAAAGTTCATATTCTAACTATTCAAATAACTTTCCACCCTAAATACAAGTTTCCTAAAATCTATCCTCGGGCCCACATGCCCGGATTCCGAAAATTCTCGAGGGAATTTGTTACCCATAACCTAAGGATCAAGAATATATGATTTTTACTTCATTCCATAACAAATTTTGTGGTAAAATCTTGTTTTTATCAAAACCCTAGGTTTAATGTCACGACCCAAAATTTCCACCACTAGGAGTCGTGATGGCGCCTACTCATGAAAGCTAGGCAAGCCAACTATTACGGTTCTACACAATAACAATCAAACCAAACAGTTATAAACATAAACTAAAATAAAACATATGATAAATGCGGAAGAGTTAAAATATACCCAAATACTCCAATACGTGTCTACCCACGATTTTGGTGTAAAAAATTCATGAACAACTAAGATTTTTACGACAAATACAAGTCTGGAAATAGAAGTACAACTGTTCTCGGAATGAAAAGAGATAGCAGAAAAGCTAAACAGGGAAGGGTGATTTTAGGCTCTACAGACGCCAACAGATCTACCTGAGTCTCCCTGGACTGAAGGTAGCTACCTCAGCTACTCATTGGGTTCGGTACCGGAATCTGCACAAAAGAGTGCAGAGTATAGTATCAGTACAACCGGCCCTATGTAATGAGTAAGTGTCGATCCTAACCTCGGCGAAGTAGTGACGAGGATAGGACATGACAATCACATGTACCTATGCAGATAAATCATATACAAGTAGAAACATAATAAGAGAAATCAACAAAATAAAGTGGGAAGGGGACATGCTGTGGGGATATATCAGATTCTAACAGTAAATCAATATGGAAGCATCATTAAGGAAGCACAATGAACATCATATATAAATCAACAAGAATAATGAAACAGAAACACATGCACGACGTAACCTTTCGTGCTTTCACTCTCGTCCTCACCTTATGAATTAACAAAATTGGCACGGCATCACCCTTCGTGCATTACCTCACATAATCATAGTGTGGCATCACCCTTCGTGCATTATTACTCACAATATAGGCACGACATCACCCTTCGTGCATTAACTCTCAAATCATGGCACAACATCACCCTTCTATATTAACACTCATAATATCAACATGGAATCACCCTTCGTGCTTTACACTCTCTCACAATAACATGCACGACATCACCTTTCATGCTTTACACTCCTCCTCACCCAAACAACAGAAATAATATGTCCTGGCGCACCCCAAGGCAAGACACTAGGTCTAATAAAGCCTTTATCAAGCAACTTCTCCTTCAATACAAAAGTCGATATCCCTGTCGGATGGCATCACTGGTAGGTCTGAAGGAAATACCTCTGGGAACTCACGAACAACGGGCACATAATCCATAGAAGGAACCTCAGAACTAGAATCGCTACGCCAAATAAGCCAAACATCCCTTATCAACCATAAGCCGAGCCTTCTTATATGAGATAACCCTGCTGGTAGAATGCCAGGAGTCCCTCTCTACTCCAAATAAGGCAACCCCGGAAATGCTAAGGCCACGGTCTATGCGTGACAATCCAATACAGCATGATAAGGGGATAACTAGTCTATCCCTATTATGATGTCAAAATTGACCATATCCAGAAGTAAGAGATCTACACGGGTCTCAAGACCCCCAATAATAACCATGAGCGATAGACTTGATCTACAACAATAAAATCGCCCACTGGTGTAGACACATATACGGGTGCACTCAAAGAATCACGAGGCACAACCAGATAAGTGGCAAAATAAGATGACACATAGGAATATGTAGACCCCCGATCAAATTGAACTGAAGCATCTCTACTGCATACTGAAACCGTACATGTGATAACTACATCAGAGACCTTAGCCTCAACCCTGGATGGGATGGCATAACATCGAGGTTGGGCCCCACCACTCTGAACGACATCACGATGACGGCCCCCTGCTAGCTGGCCTCTACCTCAAGCTGCCCGACCTCCACCTCTAATGGCCTGACCTCTACATCTAATAGCTTGACCTCCACCTCTAACACCTCGACCCCTACCTCTATCTAGCTGAGTGGGCGGTGGAACACTCGGTGCCTGAACTATGGCACGGGAACCCTGATGCTGAGAGCTGCTTGGTGCTCGAGGGAAAAATCTAGCAGTATGCCTCGTACCGCCACAAGTATAACAAGCCCTCGGTTGTTGAGGCTGCTAACCCTGACGGCCTGAATAACCACCCTAAAAACTCTGGAGCGTCGGTGCACTGATAGGAGCTGGTGGTGCACTGTAGAGAAACTGATCAGAAAACTGCATATGAGAATCACGGCCACCTGGAGCACCGTGAGAAGCCTAGAGTACTGAATGAAATGGACTGGAAGGATGGCCCCTACCTAAAGAATCCTTGCCTCCAGACGAGGCATCACTGAATCTGCCCGAATGACGAGGCCTCTAGTCAGAACCCTGACCACTCTCCTGAGATAGAACCATCTTAACTCGTCGGGCTATATTGGCCGCATTCAGAAAAAAATCTTGCTCTCTGCCTTCTTAGCCATTTGGAATCGAATAGGCTGAGCGAGCCCCTCAATAAACTTCCTCACTCTCTCTCTCTCTCTCTCTCTGTGGGAAGTATAATAAGATCATGACGGGCCAAGGCAATAAATCTGGTCTCGTACTGAGTGACAGCAATAGAACCCTGTTGGAGACGCTCAAACTGCCTCTAATAGTCCTCCCTTTGAGTGATCGGAAGAAACTTCCCCAGAAATAGCTGAGAGAACTGATCCCAAGTCAAAGCTGGTGACCCAGCTAGTCTAGCCAAACAATAATCCCTCCACCAAGTCTTGGTGGATCCTGACAGACGAAAAGCAGCAAAATCAACCCCATTGGTCTCCACTATTCCCATGTTCCGAATAACCTCATGACAGCTGTCCAAATAGTCTCGGGGATCCTCTGAGGATGTACTACCTTATGTAGTAGTGAATAGCTTGGTGAACCTATCCAACCTCCACAAAGCATCAGCAGACAACTTCTCCATCACCGGTCTGGGTTACCACACCCAGCTGAACAACTCCAACTGGCTGAGCTGCTGGAGTCTAAAACTGAGGAGCCATCCGCTCTAGAGTGTGAGTAGCGGGGGTTTATGCTCCTCCCCCAGCCTGAGAGATGGCTGGTGCTACAGGAAGTAAGCCTGCCTGGGTGACACTCTCCATAAGGTCAACAAGATGGACCAGAGCATCCTAAAGTACCAGGGTAGCAATGAACCCCTCTGGGACCTGAGCTGGCCCTGCAAGAACGGTCTGGGCTGGAGCCTCATCCTCAAACTCTACTTGAGGCTCTGCCGCTGGTGCTGCTGCTCTGGGTTGAGCCCTGCCCCTACCTTGGCCTCTAGAACGGCCTCGCCCTCATCCTGTGCCCCTCGTAGGAGCTGCCACTGGGGGCTCGGGCTGCTGATCAGCGGATGAAGAAGCACATGTTCTTTCCATATGTGAAAGAATAGAGTAAAAGTCCAATTAGCATTGAGAAGTCAAATCGCACGAGGAGAATAGATGTGAAAATGTTCCTAAACTCTGTAACCTCTAGGGATAAGTACAGACGTCTCCGTAATGATCCTTCAGACTCTACCTAGCTTGTTCGTGAATTGTGAGACCTAGGCAACCTAGAGCTCTGATACCAACTTGTCACAATCCAAATTTCCCACCCTCAGGAGATGTGATGGCGCCTACTCGTGAAAGCTAGGCAAGCCAACTATTACGGTTCTACACAATAACAATCAAACCGAACAGTTATAAACACAAACTAAAGTAAAATAGATGATAAATGTGGAAGACTTAAAATATATCCAAATACTCCAATATGTGTCTACTCACAAATCTGGTGTCACAAATTCACGAACAACTAAGATTTTTACTACAAATACAAGTCTAGAAAGAGAAGTACAATTGTTCTTGGAATGAAAAGAGACAGCAGAAAAGCTAAACAGGGAAAGGGGACTTTAGGCTCTGCGGACGCTAGAAGATCTACCTGAGTCTCCCTAGACTGAAGGCAGCAACCTCAACTACTGACTAGATCTGGTACCTAAATCTGCACAAAAGAGTGTAGAGTGTAGTATCAGTACAACCGACCCCATGCACTGAGTAAGTGTCGAGCCTAACCTAGGCGAAGTAGTGAGGAGGCTAGGACACAACAATCACATGTACCTGTGTAGATAAATCATATACAAGCATAAACATAATAACAGAAATCAACAAAATAAAGAAGGAAGGGGACATGCTGCGGGGAAATATAAGATTCTAACAGTAAATCGATACGGAAGAATCATTAAGGAAGCACAATGAACATCATATATAAATAAACAAGAATAATGAAACACATGCAAGGCATCACCCTTCGTGCTTTTACTCTCGTCCTCACCGTATAAATCAACAAAATCAGCACGGCATTACCCTTCGTGCATTATCTCACATAATTATGGCACGACATTACCCTTCGTGAATAATTACTTACAATATAGGCACAACATCACCCTTCGTGCATTAACTCTCAAATCATGGCACGATATCACCCTTCGTGCATTAACACTCATAATATCGGTACGACATCACCCTTCGTGCTTTACATTCTCTCACAATAACATGCACGGAATCAACCTTCATGTTCTACACTCTTCCTCACCCAAACAATAGAAAAAAATATGTCCCGGCAAGGGAATCAACAATATCAACAATAATATCCCGGTAAGGGAATCAACAATATCAACAAACTTCAAGGCAAGGGATTCATCTATAACCAATCTCTTTTCAATAATCCCTTTACAAAACGAAACTTCAATTTGAGTCAATAACCAAGAAACTTTCATAAGCTTTGTTCAACATTAATAATCATCAATTTGAGCATGATCGATACATAATAGAGTCACAAAAATCATGGTACAAGACTCACGGGCATGCTTGACACCAACATATAGATATTCATCACCACACTAACACATAGCAAATAGACCACAACTCCTATTCTCTCAAGCTAAGGTTAAGCCAAACACTTACCTCGATTCCACAGACAAATTAAGCCTCTACTATCGCTTTACCTCTCGGTTCCACTTTCAATTCACTTGTATCTAGTCACAAATTACTTAACGATATCAAAAAATTCTAGATAAACCAATTCTAATGCATGAAAATAGATTTTCCATTATTTTCCCCAAAAAGTCAAAAATAGACCTCGAGCCCGCTTGGTCAAAACCCGAAGTTTGAATCAAAATTCGATCACCCATTCACTCTTGAACTCAAATATGTAATTAGTTTTGAAATCGGACCTCAAATCGAGGTCCAAATACCAAAATTTTAAAATCCTAACTTCTACCCAAAAACACCCAATTTCCCATGAAAACCCCTTTATTTTGAAATGAAATCATGAAAAAAGATGTTATAGATTGAAGAAAATAAGGTAGAAGTTGTTTACCTATGAGTTGGGGAAGAATCTCTCTAGGGAAAATCGCCTATGGGGTGTTTAGGTTTTGAAAAGTTGTAAAACTAAAGAAGAACCCGTCTGAAATTTCACTTAACAGGTCTCTGATATCGCAATTACGACCAGGGTTCGCAATTGCGAACCCTTAAGGATACTGCTACCTTCACGTTTGCTAAGGATATGTCACATTTGCGACTCCTGCCTCCTTCGTATTTGCGAAGAATTCATCGCATTTGCGACTGCTGGGAATATACTGAAGACTTCACATTTGCGAAGAAATGCGAGCAAGGTTGGCCAGCGCTTATTTCGCAATTGCGATCAGCCCCTCGCAATTGCCATGTTGACAGACTTCACATTTGCGATCCCAAATCTCATAATTGCGAGATCAAAGGCCAATACCAGAGCTGAAAACCTGCAACCATTTTTCTTAAGTCCAAATTCACTTCGTGGTCTACCCAAAACTCACCTGAGCCCTCGGGGCTCCAAACCAAACATGCACGCAAGTCTAAAAACATCATACAGACTTGCTCATGCAAACAAATCATCAAAATAACATCAACAACAACTAAATTAACCTCAAATTCATGAAATTCTCCAAGAACATTGAAATTTCCAATTTTCTCAACTAAGGGTCCGATTTGTGCCAAATCAACTCTGATTCTTACCAAATTTTACAAATTCAACTTATTTAATATTTTAAACTTGTACCGGTCTCCAGAACCAACATACGTACCTGATACCATCAAGAACATGCATCATTTCATTTCAAAAAGCCTTTATATTTTCCATCAAATAATTTTCTTTAAAAATTCTTTTCTCGCGCTCAGGATCTCAGAATTCGATTCCGGGCATATGCCCAAGTTTCATATTTTACTACGGACCCTACAGGACCATCGGATCATGGGTCTGGGTCTGTTTACAAAGAATATTGACCAATGTCAACTTTAATCAATTTTAAAGGCCAATTTTATTATTTTACTTAGATTTCACATAAAAGCTTTCCGAAAATGCACCCGGACCGCGCATGCAAATTGAGGTGGGATAAAAAGAATTTTTCAAGGCCTCGGAACACAGTTTTGACTTCTAAAACAAGAGATGACCTTGAGGGTCATCACATGTAATCTACCCCTAAAATGTGTATTAAACTCACGTTATGTAGAATTAACTTACCTCACAATGCTAGGCCGAAATCCCCTCTTTGGAAGCTCCCAAATCGCCCAAGAATTGAATGAAATGTCAAAAATGACACATTTCCCATATTAAATGAAGGCACTACCTTTTGCGATTTTCGCACCTGCGGCTAGGGACCGCTTCTGCGAGGGAGGTCCGCATTTGTGGAATTGGACCGGGCTGGCTAGATCGCCTTTACGGTTTTGCTTCTACGGAAGAGGAGCCGCATCTAGGGTTCCTGGGCTCCTCCCCTTGGCCACACTTGCGAATGCTCGACCGCTTCTACGGTCACGCACCTGCGGCTGTCCAACCATAGGTGCAGTTATGACATCAACATGGAGCTTCAGCTCCTTCCAAAATTTCCTAACTCAACTCAAGCCTCATCTGATTGATGTTCGGGCCCCCGGGCCCCGCTCGAACATACCGATAAGTTTGAAATAATAAAACTATCACGGCCCAAATCGAGGGACATGACCGGCGCCCGACCGGGTAGCCCCAGTCAAGCGGACCTGGGTGCCTTTCCTAACCCACGTATTACCCCTGTATTTTTCATCACTTATTAACCAAAGGATTAAGCAGTTTATAATTGAAATCACACTTTTTCAAACATTCACAACATGCTTAATTACTTAACAAATTTACAACTTACAAGGCCCGACATATATCTACATAAGTCCATAA
>MU761896.1:147670-162253 GCA_026770625.1 Nicotiana glauca | reverse complement strand
CGCATTCATGTTCTGCGGTCGCATAATGCGCCGCAGAATTGACCGCATTTTAACTTCAATTTTTGACAAATCTTCTGTTACACTCTGCGGTAGGAATGCGGTCCGCATAGCTGATCTGCGACCGCATTCTTGACCGCAGAAATGACAATTTCTGGAAAAATTGATTCTTTTGATTTTTAAAGCTTAGATCACTACAAAAGGTCTGAACACTATGAGCTACTAGGTTTTAAGCACAAAATTTTTACGGGGCCTTACAAAAACGGACTTGCTAGAACCTTTTGAACGGCCGAAACAACCCTAAATCTAACTATCACCCCCTAAAACCAATTGAATAGTACTTATGAACTTCAAGTTCTTCAATTCACATCCAATGTGACGAAACACACTTATACTACTCGGATTGACACCAAATTTTGCGTGCAAGTCTTAAATGACAATACGAAACTATTCTCGATCTCGAAATTCCATTCGGACCTCGATAACACAAAAAACCGCTCCAAACCAAATATTTAAGAACTTCACAATCCTTAAGGAATCAAGTTTCACTATTAGGCGCCAAAACGCTCCCGGGTCATCCAAAACCCAAGTCGAACGTATGTCCAAGTCCGAAATTATCATACAAACACATTGGAACCTTCAAATCATAATTCTGAGGTCGTTTACTAAAAACATTGACCGAAGTAAAACTTGGCCTTTCAAGCCAACCTTAAGGAACCAAGTGTTCCGAATTTAACCCAAATTGCTCCAAGTCCCGAACCAACCATCCCCACAAGTCATAAATCAGTAAAAACAAGCACAAAAAGTCTTACTTAGGGAAATGAGGTTCTAGAAAGTAAAACGACTAGTCGGGTCGTTACAGAGATACTCCAGAATCCATTCTTAGAAGACCTCAAGTCCCTAAAATATTGGGAATTCTTAAATTGGATCAACCTTTTATCAAACCTAGTTCAATATTATTCAGGTTTGGTTACTGTCTCCACAACATATTCTCCCAATGTAAAGTATGGGTGATTTAGAAGAAAAGGATTTTGGCGGTAAGAACTTTTGGCTTCCCTCCTCCTAATTCTAAAATTACAATTTCCTTTATTAGTTAGAATTCTTCAGACAACCTAATTTTCCATTGCCATTAGTAATTTAACCACGGATACTTGTATATTGAAGAATACGGGGAAAGGGAGCCAAGATACTTGAAGAACATTGATATCGGGTTCAGGCACTTGGTGAGGCTTTCGCAGGTTCTTCAATTTAATTTAGTGCTATATGTCACACCTCCTTTTTTACTACACCCCCGGAAGGGTATATAAAAGGGGAGTTATTTCCAACTTGAAGTGACAATCGAAACGGAATTTATTTAAAAAGATTCAGAGTCGCCACTTGGGAGATTTATGGTGTCCCAAGTCACTGGTTGGATCCCAAATCGAGGAAAATAATGACTCTATTTAACAGTCCGCGAACCAGAAATCCGAGTAAGGAATTTTGTTAACCTGGGAGAAGGTGTTAGGCATTCCCGAGTTCCGTGGTTCTAGCACGATCGCTTAACTGTTATATTCGGCTTAATTATCTAATTTTAAAAAATTATGAACCTATGTGCAAATTTTAACTTTAACCACTTTTATTCATTTTTAGAGAAAAATTACAACGTCGTTAAAATACGTCTCGAACAACGTCACATAAATGCACTCGTGATTTTTGACATATTTTAACTTCGTTGGGANTACTTCTACCCATTTCCATTTTACTAAATTTCAAGTATAAAGAACATGCATGAGTGTCTAACTTCCATTTTCAAGAGTTAATGCAGGAAAATCATTTCTTTCCTTTAAAATCTGAAAATCAAGGAAAAAAAAGGGTTAGGGTTTTTACCTTTAGAATTTGGGGAAGAAGACACTTGCTTTAGAATTTTTCGGACCAAGCCATTAGAAGAACAATCTTTGAAGAGGATAGGTTTTTCCTTCAAGAATCTCTCCTCCCTCTCTCTTATTTTACTCAGAAAATATGTAAAAATAAAGTATTGGGGTGTTTTACTGAAGAAGAGATCGGGTTAAAAAAAATTAGAAAATCTGGGCCAAGTCGGGTCTGCGGTCGCATCNATTTTAACTTCGTTGGGATTTGGATTTGGGTCACATAAATGTGCACCCGAGTTTAGAAAAGTAATATTATTAATCATGCGCCTAAAGCAACTACGCGTTTGTTAACTTTGCGGGAGGCCGTGAAAGTTCACTAAACGGCACGCCCCGGGTTCTAAAAATTTGAAGGGAATTCAAAACTAAACTTTAAGGGCCGTTAACTATATTCAATTTTCTATTTAATATGGAACAATAATACTACTAGGCCAAATCCGTGAATCTGAACTGGGACCAAACATCTTAAACTTTAAGAACTCTTTCAAGAATCAATCTTTTGAACAAAATAGTTTTCCATGAAAACAGCAGCCCTGAATTAAGATTAAAAAAAACAGAACGCCATTTTTCAAACTTAACATTTCTGCACATTTCACATTAGCTCACATGACCCAAATTTATCTAACCTCATGGCTATACATAGTAGAATCCCAACCCCTAATTCCTTCTCGTATCACATGTTACTATACCAAAGCAAAGGCATGCCAACGTATAGTCAACTTACAGTCAATTATCAAAACAAGAGTCTGAAGTTATTAAAAGATATAACTTAATACAATGAACGCCAAAATAACAAAAAGAAACGACTCGTATTATTAATCAGACAAGATGAGAAGTGGATCTCGGAAGTTGAGTCGGAAACTTTAACGCTTGGACTACTTCACAAGCGACCAGATCGCGAACAAGACCTCGACGGAAATGGAACCTCGAATCCGCAACAAATCAGAGAGACAAGCGACGACCCCAAACCTTGCTCTGTTCCCTGATTTTGTCAATGGACAGACCATTTTCGGGTGTTGTTTTGGACTAGTTTTCGCTGGGTTTTGAACTGTTTCCATGGAGTTTTCAGCTGTGTCTTTGGAGGTTTGAAAGCTCGTTTTCAACTAACTTCACGACTAGTTTTTCAAATGGTTTCGAGCTTTATGTGGTGACGTTGATGGAGGTTTTCTGGTGGTGTTCATGAAGAGAAAAGAGCAGCTCTCATGGCTGTTTTGGGCGGCAGAAAAATGAAACGATGGCTGCTTGTCGTCGAGCAGAAGAAGATCGACGGGGAAGGTCTCTTTGATATTTCTAGTTTTTCAATCGGGGAAGAGGAAGTAGAAATGATGTGTTCTTGTGGTTGGCGTTGAAGAAGACGACAGAAGGGTGGTCGGTCTGTGTGGCACTCTCAGATTGTTTAGGCGTTATCTTGTGTGTATCTTAAGGGTCTAGGTTTAGGTATTAAAATAACAAAGATTTGGGTGTCGGGTCGGGTCGACCCGGTTTGGGCTAGGTTGGGGGAAAATTTGGGTCTTTAAAAGGGTTTGGCCCAATTCAAATTAAAACCAGCTCTTTTTTAAATTTTCTTTTTTCTTTAATTAATTAAATCCTAAATTAAATTCCTAAATCAATTCAAATTGTAAAAGTAAGCTAATTATCTAACTATAAAATTTATTAAAAAATTAATTGATCCTAAATTAAAAGAGAAAAATTAATAATCCAAAATTTAAAAACTAAGAATGTAAAAATGGGTGATTTTTTGTGATTTTTATTTTTTAATAAAGCAACTAAGTAATTAATTAATCCTAAAATGTGAAAAAAATTTAAATGCAATGCACGGTATTTTTTTGGTAGTTTTTTTTTATTTTTGATGAAAATTAAATATGCACAATAATGCAAATAATTAACAAAATTCTACAAAAAATCCTATAAAATTGCAAAAATTGGAAAAATTATTTTTTGATATTTTATGGGAGTAATTCATATAGGGCAAAAATTACTTGCTCACAGCTGCCCCTCTTTGCTCGGAAACACGGAGAGTTTTCGGGCAAATATAAAGTGAGTGGATACGAGCGATTTTTGCCCGTTTGGATACTCCGTAGGAAGCATTTTTGAAAGATTTGACCGAACCTTGCTTCCGAGGTTGCCTACATATCCTTGGCTGTAAAGAATCAGGTCAGTGTAGTTCAGAAGTGAGTGAGATGATGGAGCATGCCGAGGTGAAGAGCCGGTCGAGGTGCCGCTCCGTCGAGGTTCTGGTCCGCGATCCTGTTATTACATAAAAAATCAAAACATAAAAAAGAGTAACTAAGACTGTCAACTATGAGTTATAAGATTCCTATCTATAAGTCTTCTGAAGCTTGATCTTGAGTCTTGAATGGTTATTCATGCAGACTTTAGATTTGAACCTTGAGGCTTGCTAGTTGCAGGTGCTATTCATTCTTCCTCAACTTTTCGGACCAAACCCGGACACCACACCATGCTTGTTCCAGTCATGTCTTAAGCAATTCACATCTTTCATCAACTTCTGCATTTGGATTAACTTCTTGCCTTTCTCTTTTTCTTTTTCTTTATTGTGACTAACTTCTGTTGATCATCTCGGATAGTTGACTCGCATTCTTGCCGCGAGCTTCCTTTGTTGCTAACTTGCATTGCATTCTGAAGTGAATTCCCTTATCTTGAGGTAGGCACCTGATTGCCAATATTCGAACTATCTTTCTTTGAAGCTTGCTGCTTTCCCTTGAAATTTGTGCTATCTTCTTTTGAAACTTGAATTGTTTTCCCTTTGTTCTCTAGGTGGGCGCATAACTTCAAAAACTTGAAATGTGTTCCTCTGCTATACAGGCGGGCTCCTGACTTCGAAACTTGAAATGTATTCCTCTGCTATACAGGCGGGCTTCTGACATCCAAACTTGAAATGTATTCCTCTGTTATACAGGCGGGCTTCCGACTTCAAAACTTGAAATATATGCCTCTGTTCTCCAGGCGAGCTCCTGACTGCTAAAACTTGAAATATATGCCTCTGTTCTCCAAGCGGGCTCCTGACTGCTAAAACTTGAAATAAATACCTATGTTCTCCAGGCGGGCTCCTGACTGCTAAAACTTGAAATATATGCCTCTATTCTCCAGGCGGGCTCCTGACTGCCAAAACTTGAAATATATGCCTCTATTCTCCAGGCGGGCTCCTGACTGCTAAAACTTGAAATATATGCATTTGTTCTTCAGGCGGGCTCCTGACTGCTAAAACTTGAAATATATGCCTCTGTTCTCCAGGCGGGCTCGGCTCCTGACTGCTAAAACTTGAAATATATGCCTTTGTTCTTTAGGCGGGCTCCTAACTGCTAAAACTTGAAATATATGCCTCTATTTTCCAAGCGGGCTCCTGACTGCTAAAACTTGAAATATATGCCTCTGTTCTCCAGGCGGGCTCCTGACTGCTAAAACTTGAAGTATGTGCCTCTATTCTCTAGGCGAGCTCCTGACTGCTAAAACTTGAAATATATGCATATATTCTCCAGGCGGGCTTCTGACTGCTAAAACTTAAAATATATGCCTCTGTTCTCCAGGCGGGCTCCTGACTGCTAAAACTTGAAATATATGCCTCTGTTCTCCAGGCGGGCTCCTGACTGCTAAAACTTGAAATATATGGCTCTGTTCTGCAGGCGGGCTCCTGACTACTAAAACTTGAAATATATGCCTCTGTTCTCCAGGCGGGCTCTTGACTGCTAAAACTTTGAAATATATGCCTCTGTTCTCCAGGCGGGCTCCTGACTGCTAAAATTTTGAAATATATGCCTCTGTTCTCCAGGCGGGCTTCTGAGTGCTAAAACTTGAAATTTATTCCCTTGTTCTCCAGGTGGGCGCCTGATTTCAACAAAAATAGACAAAACAAAGAAAATTTCCTGCCCCTGTTTGGTAGTTGGGCACATGGGTGAGTGTTAAACTGAATTGCTATACCAACTATTATAAGAATTTAAAAGCTAAGTCCTATTATCCAGGGAGGTCCTGACAACTTCTAACAATTATGAACCTAAGTTATATCCTCTAAAGGTATTACTCCCACTACATTTGTTGTCTAAAAGGTCTTAAACTACTCCCTATTATCCCGGAGGGTCCTGACAACTTCTAGTTAAAAGACAGTTTTAACCTAAGCTATATCTACTAAAGGTACGACTTCCACTATATCTTGTTATCTAAGCATACCTTAAAACTATGTCCCATTATCCAGGAGGGTCCTGAAAACTCCTAATTGAATCATATCTTAAACATACAAACTTTGGAACCAACTTATATTCCTTTGGGGTACCTTTATGCTAAATTATGCTACTCATGATTGTTTTTAAATTTAAACCAAGTCCCATTTTCCAGGAGGGTCCTGAGAATTTCCGGTCATACCTGTTTGGTGCTGCCTTTCCTTACGGAGGATTTCTCCGAAGCAAGCGAAACTTCTGCCCCTGTTTGAATAAAAAAAAATTCTTGTCAGTTTAAAATGTGGTGGTTGGTTTGTGGCCTTGAGCTTTGAGGGAGATTTCTCTTTCACTTCCCATGATGACTGATTTTCACTCGAAGACCTTGCTTGTTTATGGACTGATCCCTTTCTCTGTCGTCCTCATTATATCAAAAACCTTTTCTCCGTTCAGACCCAATATCCTTTATTTGTTGCATTGCATGAGCTGGCATCTCCCCAACCTTTGTGTCTCATATGAATCCCAAAGCACGTCCATTCCCCCCACTCTGTGTATATGATATTCTTTCTTGGCTTAACCACTAGCCTCGGCCTTGAGGTCTGTTGCTCCTTCACTTGTCATGATAACTGATTTTCATTCGAAGACCTTGCTTGTTTATTGACTAACCACTTTCTTTGTTACCCTTGACACAAAAAATATCTCTGATTCGTTCACCAAACACCCTCCATCTTGTTTCATTGTTCATGAATTGATATGTACCAAACCCTTGTATTTCACACAAATCCCAAAGCACGTCAATTGCCACCCACTCAAGATGTATGTTGTTCTTTCTTGACTTAAACCCCTGGTCCGGTCCTTGAGGTCTACAGCTCCCCCATTTGCCATGATAACTTTGACTTATGCTTGGAAGGTCTTGCTCGTCACTCGTTTAACACCCTTTTATCAAGCTTATCATAGGAAATACCTTTGATCTTTTTGCCCTAACCCTTCATTTGTTGCATCGTTCATGAATTGACATATACCAAGCCTTTGCATTTCACAAGGATCCCAAAGCATGTTGATTGTTGCCAACTCAGTGTGCTTGTTGTTCTTTCCTGACTTATGACGCTTTGATGTGTTCGCCAGATCCCGTTTTGTTCAATTGGAAAGCTTGGTGGCAGATTTTGAAGTCATTTCTCACTTGTTATGACCAAACAGACTCAAGAGGAGAAAGTAAACAAAACAAAAGGAACAGAGTAAAGGACAAAGGAAAGAGATGATTCCTAACAAGAAAGCTACGAAGTAGAAACCTATCAGATGTGGACACCGACTCTAATGACCATGACATTCAACTGTAGATATTCTGTCATGCAAATCTGATGCTCAACTCCGGTTATACCCCTAAACCGTGAAACTGGGCTTCAATGCTTCACTTATCTAATTTGATTAACAATCCTTATTTGACCTGTAGTGCCCGAATGGTTTTCACCATCAAGCCTCTCTCATTTTGGTCTTTCTCTCATATCACCGTCGCCTTATGGTGCCACTAAAGGTTTTCACCAATAAGACTCTCTCATTGTTTATTTCTCTCAGCTTTCATCGCCTTGTGGTACCCGTGAGGGTTCTCGTCATCAAGACTCTCTCATTATTCATTTCCCTTGTTTGGACCGGAGTGTTGCCCCTGATATGATTCACCTCTACTCGCTTGACTCGGCATCTCTCGAAGATTGATCAGAAGGTCTTTCTTTGGACCGTAATGCAGGCTTTTGGACAGGGTTAGGAAGAAAGGGCATCAAGGGCTCAAAACAATTCAACATTGGTTCAAAATTACAACTTTTGGAATCAGATTTCTCACAACAACCACAACGTTTGCCCTAGTTTCTTTCTTGGGGACTTTTGGATTTTTATTTTGGTGTGATTGAACCCCAGAGAGAGGCTGCCTACGTATCCTTTCGGAATCAAGTCGAACATAGTTCATGACATAGAGATTGCTTTGTTGTAGTGATTTTTCTTTTCTTTTTCTTTTCTTCCTTCTTTTTCACTTTTTATTGTTTTGTTTTGATTTTTTTTTCTTTTTCCTTTTTCTTCTTTTTCCGTTTCTTCTTTCTATTTTCATTCTTTTCTTTTCTCTCTTTCCTTTACTTATCTTTCACGCTTGTGCTTCTGATCTTTGCTACTGATTCCAAAAGAGGGGTATGAAAGAAAATAAATAAGGCTCAAAGGGGTAACGAAGGATAAAGTGTTTAGATAGCAGAACAAAATGCCTTCATCATTCCAGTCTCCGAAACATGCCAAGTGCAAACCACACAATGTAAACGAAGCACTGAGAACATTAGTAACATCTTTTGATTGTACCAGATTTGATAACCATATCCATGCATTCGCCTTTTCATTTGTTGAATACAAAGCACCATTGGACAACACTCTCACTTTCCTTACCACGAACGGCCCCTATCAATTTGGCAAGCTTGCCTTTAGGGTTTCTTTATGTTTTATCTGCTCCAGTTTCACATGGTTCGGGCTTCAAATGATCTCAAAGTGCCTTCACTTATTTCGCTCAAATGTCCCTGTATCTTCAAAATTGTTTCAATGTATCATGACTAAACTGACTTTTAAAACCAGGCTGAGAATTATGTGTGCATATCATGTCACTAGAACCAGCATAAAAAGAACTATAAAAAAGGGAAAACACTAAACAAAAGAAAATGACTAGAAATAACAGAAAATAGGAAATTGCATTATACGGATGGTGAACGGTTTGAACAACAAAACAAGCAAACTAAACTGGGGTTACAACCCCGGAACAAACCTAGACAGCACTATACGAGCTACTACGACCAAACAAAATAGGTAAAATGAAAGGATAGAAGGGTTTGAGTCACAAAACAATATCCGGATTACAACCCTGAAATAACCCAGACAACAGAAATGACAACAAAATAAACCACCAAAACTCCTCTCCGGCTGGCCAAGAAATAGAGCGTCTTCCCATTACCAAGCACGAAATCTTAGCCACTGAGTTTCGCATCAATATTGCCAAGACCATTATCAACTTTAATCAACAAGTTCCCAAGAGGATTCACATGCTCCTTGTCACTGTCATTGACCGTAATCATTCCTTCTTGAATCATTCTTTCTATTTTCGTTTTCAAAGCACGACAATCTTCAATGTTATGCCCCTGGACATTAGAGTGGTACATGCATCGAATAGCAGGATCAAAGCCTTTCATGTATGGTTCTGGAGTATAGCTGTGAAGCGGCTCAATCAGGCCAGGATGCTTTAACTTTTCAAATAAACTTGTGTAGGATTCTCCGATGGGCGTGAAATTATCTTTTTGCCTTTGTTTCCCCCCATGCCTCAGTTTTCTAAGATTGTTGGATGCTTGAAAATGCTGTGAAGGCACATGTGAATTTTGGGATGCTCGTGCTCACCCTAGAGAGTGACCTAGTGGTTGGACAGATGGTCGGATGTTGTTTATCGGATAATATTGGGGTGTATTATGTGGAACTCGGGGATAGGTTTGGGGTTGGAGTTGAGGCTTAACACGTTTAGCAAGAAAGACCACTGGACCCTGTCGTCGGCAGGGCTCAGCGATATCTTTTCTATTAATGGGATGACTATCCCGAGCGACTTGTTCGTTCTATCTGAGCCAAAATTCCCTAAAACTTTCCTTGGATTGCTTTTCCATCTGAGATAGGGAGGAGCGTCCTAGGACAATATTGTACTGAAAGCGCCGAACAAAATCTTGAGCCATGTCGCCCAATGTATGCCACTTCCCGACATCTTGACGATTATGCCATTCCAAAGCTGCCCCAGTTAGGCTTTCACTAAAATACGCCATCAGCGGCTCATCTTTCTCGCCAACATTTCTCATTTCACTGCAATAACCCCTCAGATGGCCTACTGGATCTCCCCGCCCGTCATAAAAATTAAACTTTGGCATCTTAAACCCTTTCAGTTTTCTCGATATCTCATCTTGCTCCACTGTCTTACCAAGCTTTGTAGTCTCACCGGGAGGCTCACAGTGAGGAGCGTGAGAGTATGGACCTGAGACCTTGAAAGTTGGCTCTGGAGCATAATGCTGGGCATCGGGGACTGATGGCGGAAGACACCCACTAATCCAAGCTTGGCATATTTCGGCCATCTGTCTTTTCAACCTCAAGACCTCTTCTTTCAACTCAGATTCTGATTCAACAATTTCCTTGGACAGATTAATAACCCCTGTGTCCAAGTTTTTGATAGCCATGGCTACCTTGCTCTTTGACCTTGTGTTGTATGGATGAGTTACTTAAAAAATCACAAACCAACCACCCTTCTGCTATGAATATAACAAAATAAAGTTATCATGTTAGCGTTAGGGCATTTAACAACAAAAATATCACATTGCGTGTAATGCACCTAGCAATAATTAATGGTTCTAGATTGACTTCGAGGGTAGTAAGGTCACTTGACATCATCCCAATTTGCTCATTTCAACTCTCTCCTTTCTTTTCTTTCTTCGCCCTTCTTTATCTCGTTCATTTTCATTCCCTTTTCGTTCTGATAATCGCTCTTTTTTATTCCTTCTCATTTCTCACATCCCGCAATTTCGCCTTTTTTTCTTTTTTTTCCTTTTTTTAATTAAAAAATGATTCGATCGAACCCTATGTAGGTTGCCTATGTATCATGACCCCGCATGAATCAGATCTTTGCGTAGTTCTGGGAGATCGAGAATAGAGTAAACAAACTGACACATTTTTTTTCTTTTTCATTTATGACTACTCTGATGAGAAAAGAGAAATAAAAGAATTTGAATTTTCTAGACTTAATGTTCTATACCAAATTCCAAACTCAAGCTTAACGGGCATATTTTTTTTTCTTTTTTTTTTCTTTTTAAAACAAATACTCTATTAAGAAAAAATCCTAGAAGTGAAAAATATTTTTTGATTTTTTTTTGTTTTTTTTTTGTTTTTTTTTTTAAGAAGGAAATCTAAAGAATAAACCACATAAATATATTTTGAATTTTTATTTGATATCCTAACGCAATATTTCGAAATAAGAAATGAAGAAGATAAGACAAAATATTTTTGGGTTTCAATTTTGATTGCCTAAAGAAGAAATTCTAATGATAAACAAATGATAAAGTATTTTTATTTTCTATGTACAATGTCCTGAAGTTCTAAAGAAAAATAAAAGAATTTTTTCATTTTTCACTAATTTCCCAAAGAAACACCTCAAAAGAAAATCTTTTTGGATTATGGAATTAACACATAAAGAAAGCTTTTAAAGAAGTACTAAAAGAATTTTTTTTTTTTTTGAATTTTGGTCATAATATACTAACATAAAAATAATTTATTTTAAGTCCTAGATATTAATTTCCTAAAGGAAAAACAACCTTAAAAAATTTTTATTTCTAGAACTAATACTCTAAAAAAAACTTATAACGGAAATATAAAATGCAACATCTTTTTTTTTATGGATTTTTGAGTTACAGCTCATTTTTCAAATATAAAGCAGAAAATACAATAACAAAGACTTGACATTGCTATACAAAACTAGAAAGTAAAAGACGACATGAAATGAAGAAAAGACTCAATAAAAATAAAACAAATCTCCTTAAGCAACTCATGAATGCAGTGGTCCTGCTCAAACTTCGGTAAGTAGATCCACACCTATATGAAAAAACTTAAACCAATACTAAGTGAGATAATAACACTCCCTATTAAACACATGTCAGATATGACTGAGATTATTTTTGCAAAATGACTTATTTGCCCAAAAGATGGCTAGAGGTGCAAAATTTGGCTGAGACCCCGCAAACCAATAACCTAAGATTTACTAGGAAGACCGGACCCTATGTCGGTTGCCTACGTACCACGCCCCGAAAGACGAGAATCAGGTATGTGTAGTTCGGGCAGATTGGATACGGGCGAGAATTAAAAAAAACAACTAATGTAGAGAAACATATTTTTGATTTTCTGAAAATGATGAAAAAGTGTAAAATCTTTTTTGAATTTTTCATGTATATATTTTTTGTCTTTTTCCTTAATAAAAAATGTAAAAAAACAAAAATGGGCCCTACTTGCTTTATTTTCACACCTCACCTTCTTTTTTTTCTTATTTTCTCTCTCTTTTTTTCATTTGCCCTCAACTATCATTGGTCTGCCAAATGACCCTTTTACCCTTGGATAGATGCAACTTGTAGCACATAGGATGCATCAAGATGGTCTATTATTTGGGGTTCACCTGTCCTAGACGGACCCAACCCCTGTGTTGAGTCCCCTAAGTCAAAATGCACATGATGCAGATAAGCGTTCCTACTAGAGATCCGGCATGAGGCTGAGTTATTCTAGGTTCAAAACATGGGTATATGTTCTAGACTGTGTACCCAAGCGGACAACTTGAGTCAAGGAGGGGGCTACGTACCGGGAGCCAAAAGGTCATCCGGCTTAGTAACTTGTCCGGCCTCTTTCTTACTTTAAGGTATGACATTAACAGAATAGGGAGTCTCGACCAACGAGCACATCCCCGGAGGTGAGAAGAGAGATGTTTTGTAACAGTTTTATATATACAATTCAAATAATATCAAAGCGGTAAAAAGTAACATTTTGCACATTAGTCCCAAACATGTAATAAAATCAGATAATAAACAAAGACAAATACAACAATTATTCCAATCTCAAATTCTCGAACCCTGAACCGAAGTTCTGGGTTCTTTTCCCCATCAGAGTCGCCAAAGTTGTCACACCTCTTTTTTTCTACTACACCCCCGGGGAAGGGGTATAATAAAGAGAGTTTTTCCAATTAAAGGACAATCGAAACGGGATTCATTTATCAAGAGATTCAGAGTCGCCACTTGGGAGATTTATGGTGTCCCAAGTCACCGGTTCAAATCCCGAATCGAGAAAAAAGTTGACTCTATTTAACAGTCCGCGAACCAGAAATCCGAGTAAGGAATTCTGTTAACCCGAGAGAAGGTGTTAGGCATTCCCGAGTTTCGTGGTTCTAGCATGGTCGCTCAACTGCTATATTCAGCTTAATTATCTGATTTTAAACAATTATGACCATATGTGCAAATTTTTGAAGTTTAAACGCTTTTATTCATTTTTTTTAGAAAATTACAACGTTATTAAAATACGTCTCGAACCACGTCATATAAATGCACCCGTGGCTTTCAACATATTTTAACATCATTGAGATTTAGATTTGGGTCACATAAATGTGCACCCGAGTTTAAAAAGGTAATATTATTAAATAACGGCTCCTAAAGTAACTACGCATTGTTAACTTTGCGGGAGGCCATGTCAGTTCGCTAAATGGCACGTTCCGAGTTCTAAATATTTTAAAGAACTAATTAAAGAGGGCCACACAATTGTCATTTTTGATTTGGCGTGGCGCACCTCAATTTATTTTAATTAAGGCATTTCTACGCTAATTCGCTAGGGCCGTAAACTATTTACATTGCTTAACTCGATTTACCTCATTTTAAAGAAGAAAAAAAAATTGTTTCCGTTTATTTCACAAGACTTCTAATTTCCTAAAAGTTGCCTAATGGATTTGTTGAAATTCAAAGAAGATATTGTTTTATTTTTTAAGAAAAATTCAAACCCAAAATGATAAACTCAGCCTGACAAGTTGCGCACAGAAGAAAGTCCACCACAATACACATATCGACTCTCTCGCGAAATGAAAGCAACCATATTTTGATATTGATTTAACTAAACCAAAAGTAATTTGCGATTTTTGGGGTTCGAAATGGGCTTGGCTAGTAATCCCCTAGGGTCTATTGCACTGGACCGGCTAATGAATTGGTAGCTTCAGCCCAAATGGGCTTATGGTTCCAAAACTATCACGACCCAGATTTCCCACCATCGGGAGTCGTGATGGTACCTACTAACGGATCTAGGCTAGCCAAACTTTAGACAATCTCTAATAAAACTCAACAATATAAATATGCGGGAAACAATTAATTAAGTGCAGAAGACTTTAAGTAATATAAAATTGAAATCGAAATGCGGAAGTTTAAACATTATCTCTACCCCAAAACCTGGTTTCGCTAGCTCACATACTACTAAAGAGTGCTACAAACAAGTCCGAATGGAAAGAAAAATACATATGTCTGTCTCGGTACGATGAAAACAAACAGAAATAAAGAAGGGACTTCGGCCTGCGAACGCCAGCTAGACTACCTCGTAAGTCCCTGGACTGAAGGTAGCTCCCGCTCGGTGCTACTGCTATGGTCCAAAAGCTGCTCAAGTGTCACGACCCCAATCCCGGTCGTGATGGCGTCCAACACAACTACTAGGCAAGCCCGACCATTTACACTCTCAACCCGAGCATGAAGCTCAAAACCAATTATTTGAATATCATTTAACAATCATAACGAATAACCTCCCAAAGACCTGGGGGTCATGAGTCTAGAGCCTCTAACAAATACAGAGTAATAAGACTCCAATACTACAAATGTTCAAAACTGCGGAAAATGACAAAGGGATAGGAGAAGAGTCGGGTCCTGCGAACGTCAGGCAGCTACCTCGACAACTCCAATAAAACTCTG
>MU761896.1:125742-145622 GCA_026770625.1 Nicotiana glauca | reverse complement strand
ATGAATCTTCAATATAATCATGTATTTAACTCATAAAACTTACCTCCAATCGATTCCCAGTCGAAACCCTCTTAATTCCTCGTCAAAAGCTCCCAAGCTTGCTCAAACATGGAGGAAATAACATAACCCTCGTGGATGAAAAAAATGATATTAAACTCTTACTGGCCTTCAGGGGTTTCTGCTTCTGCGGTCCCCAGGCCCGCTTCCGCGTGACCGCTTCTGCGGTCCTTGTCCGCTTAAGCGAAAATTCATTAAATCACAAGGGTCGCTTCTGCGACTAGATTTCTCGCTTCTGCGAAATCTCTCCTCCAAGCCCAAACCGCTTCTGCGACTTATTGTCCGCTTCTGCGGACCCGCATAGGCGAAAATAATTCCGCTTCTGCGGAGCCGCATAGGCGAAAATAATTCCGCTTCTGCGGAACTTCTCAACCTCACCCTCTTTCGCACCTGCGATGCCTTCTCCGCTTTCGCGCAACCGCATCTGCGGTCTCCTTTCCGCAGATGCGGAAATACCTGCTGCAACCAAGAACCTGCAATTCCAACTTCAAATTTCTTCCGTTTAACCACCCGAAACCACCCCGGGACCTCAACCAAAGGCACCAACATATCCCAAAATATCATACGAACTTGTTCCAATCATCAAATCACATCGAACAACACTAAAATCATCAATTCACGTCGGATTCAAGCCTAAGTTTCTTCAAAGCTTCTGAAACATGCATTCGATCAAGAACCCGACCAAACGACGTCCGAATGACCTAAAAATTTGCTGACATATCCAAAATCACCTATAGAAGCTACTGCAACTCTCGAAATTCCATTCCGACCCTCGGATCAAAATCTCACCTATCAACCGGAATTCGCCAAAATTCAAACTTCGCCAATTCAAGCCTAATTCTACACCGAGCCTCCAAAATCAATTCCGATTTCACTACTAAGTCTCAAATCATCCCCCGAAGCTAACCGAATCATCAGAATTCACATCCTAGCCTCCTAACTAAATAGTCAACATCCGGTTGACTTTTCCAATTTAAGTCTTCTTAAAAGAGACTAAGTGTCTCATTTCTTATCAAAATTACTCCAATTAAATTCTAACGCACTCAACACCGATAGTGAAACATAATATAATACAATAAGGGGGAAACAGGGCGGTAACTCACGTGACGACGGGTCAGGTCGTCACATCCTCCCCAACTTAAACAAACGCTCATCCTCGAGCGGACCTAGAGTTGTCTAAGAAGTTCACCAATAGCTGAATAACTTTACCATGCATATAGACCGGGGTGATCCCATGTCACCCTACCTCATATAGATCCGATAATACAATATAGCTGAAGTTTTTCAACCCATTTAGTCCATAATTTTGAGCATTAAATAAATTTTTGATATTTATTTTTGAGAAAGGAAAAAAATAAATTATGTGTTTGGTATTTAATTATTCTCAAATCAGAGATGAGACTTGAATTTTTGACAAAACCCTTCGAGACCTAACTCAAGACGATGATTCCAAATTAGAGCCTGACCGGTGAGTTTCCTTTTTTATTATTGTGAGGTTCCTCTTTCCCCGTTTTTTTCCTTTCTCTGGTTGATTTCAGATTAAAATTCGACTAGTCTTCTGTTGGAAATTATCTTCAGTTTATTGTTTGATTTTGAAACTGTTTGTTGGATTCGTTTCATTGATTGTGTTATTTTCAACATTTTTTTTTCATCTTGTCAAATCTTTTCTTCTTCTATTTTGTGATTAAAGTTTGATTGTGGGATACGAACTAGGTCTTAGTAAGAATTATGGTTGAATTAGTTTTTAGTTTGTGTGAATATTGATAGTCAGATTGTTAGAAATAACTTTAAAATTACAGACCTTTTTAAGTGTGATTTGATTTATGTTCTTTGATAAAATATTAGACTCGAATTAGTTAATCTGTAGAATGGTTAATTAGATGTCGAGTCGATGAACTGGTTGGACTGGAATTGATCATTTGGACCCTTTCAATATGAGTCAATTGGACTCCAGGATCTTCCTGAACCATTTGAGGTTCAGGGAGGGGTCAGTCCAGGGTTTTGAGAACCACTGTTTGATTGTCCATTGGGTCAAACTAACCCATATTTTGGTATGTTTTCAGGATTAGTGTAAGGGAGTAATTCACCAAGGTTTCAGGGGGTATTCTAGGGAATTTGGATCCTCAGTAGTTAAAATAGGAGGCTGCTAATAAGTTTAGGAGGCACAATAAGATATAGTAGTTAGTAAGCACTATGTTAGTGGGATTGTAAAAGATGAAAGACAACTAATAGTGGGGAATGCATTTAAGGACTGAAATAAGCTAATTAATTGTTAACTTGGTGCCTAAAATCAGGAGGAAAAGGAGTTTGAGAACTTATAAAAAGGAAGGGGGTAGAGGATAAAAAAGGAGACCAAGAGATAGAGATTCTTCCAGGACATACATAGGAGATATACATTTTGAAAAATAGATACACATTGAAAATAGATTTTTGAACATTCTGAAAATTGGACACACAGTGAAAACATTCTGAAAAATCAAACAGTTTCAACAGAGAGAAATCCAATCTACATTGAGAACATTCTGAAGGTCTGAGGTTAAACACATTAAAAGAGGGAATTGAGATTTCTAGAATACAAACACCTAAAAATACACTATTTTATTAGACTCTAAGGTGGATTTCTGGATTTTTCCCTAAATTAAAAACCATTTTTTGGGTATTGGTATTAGAAATAACCTAGAATCAAGTTCTGTTTGAGGTGGTCTGATTCATGTGCCTGGATTAGAGCTGGTTTTCTGAGTTTTACCTCACTTCCTGGGTTTAAGAGCTGATTTGAACTGCTGACTGATTCTGCTATCCTGTTACTGCTGCTGTTATTCTTTGCTCTCACTACCTTTTCTGTTTCCTTTCAAATTGTCAGGTACACACTTCTGGAATTTATATAATGTGATGTTTTGATAAATATAAACAATGACAGAAAATATCATGAAAATTCACAAAATTGCACAAGACTTCAAACAATAAAACAAACAATTTTGTTTTGATTTTTATGGGAGTAATTCATGTGAGGCAAAAATCACCTGCTCACAGCTGCCCTCTTTGCCCGTAAACACGAAGAGTTTTCGTGCAAAGACAAAGTGAGCGGATACGAGCGATTTTTTCCCGTTTGAATACTCCGTGTGAAGCATTTTTTGAAAGATTTTGACCGAACCTTTGCTTCAAAGGTTTCCTACATATCCTTGGACAAAAAGGAATCAGGTCAATGTAGTTCGAGAAGTTTTGGTAGCTGGGACTACCATGAAGCTGTGTTTACTGTTGCTGCTGCTGCTGCTACTCGCTGACCCCTTATTACACCATGCTAAAAGAAAAGCAAAGAAGCTAGACTAGGCTATGAATTACAAAGACTTATTTTCAAACTTGTTATGCGACCGTTGTTGCCTAGTCTCCTTGTATTTCCCTACAACAATCCTTTTGTTGCTGTCTTGCATCGACTTCTTGAGATGTTCTCCCTTTTCTTCAGGAGGGTACCTGATTGCTGATCTTGAATACATTCCTCTGTTCTCTAGGCGGGCTCCTGATTTCAAAACTTTGTATGCCTCCATTCTTCAGGCAGGCTCCTGACTTCAAAACTTGAATGGTATGCCTTTGTTCTCTAGGCAGGCTCCTAACTTCAAAACTTGAATTGTATGCCTCTGTTCTCCAAGCGGGCTCCTGACTTCAAAACTTGAATTGAATTCCTCTATTCTCCGGGCGGGCTCCTGACTTCTTGACTTTAATTGGTACTCCTCTGTTCTCCAGGCGGGCTCCTGACTTCAACAACTAAAAAGGTACACCTCTGTTCTCCAGGCGGGCTCTTGATTTCAACAAAATAGACAAAACCAAGAAAATTTCATGTTCTAGTTTGGTGACTGGGCATCATATTATCAGATATCAATAAGAATTTGAGAGCTAGAATGTGAATTGTACTCCCTCTGTTCTTCAGGCAGGGTCCTGACTTCTACAACTTAAAAGGTACACATCTATTCTCCAAGCGGGCTCCTGACTTCAAACTTAAAGGGTATGCCTCTGTTCTCCAGGCGGGCTCCTGACTTCAACAACTAAAAAGGTACGCCTATGTTCTCTAGGCGGGCTCCTGACGTCAACAACTTAAATGGTACGTCTCTATTCTCCAGGCGGGCTTCTGACTTTAAAAACTTTTAAAAGGTACGCCTTTGTTCTCCAGGCGGGCTCCTGACTTCAAAACTTAAAAAGGTACGCCTCTGTTCTCCAGGCGGGCTCCTGACTTCAAAACTTAAAAAGGTACGCCTCTGTTCTCCAGGCGGGCTCCTGACTTCAAAACTTAAAAAGGTACGCCTCCGTTCTCCAGGCGGGCTCCTGACTTTAAAACTTAAAAGTACACCTCTATTCTCCAGGCGGGCTCCTGACTTCAACAACTTGAAACTATTCTTCTTACCCTTTACTTACAGTGGGTTTCTCCGAAAAATCGAGATTTTCTGCCCTTGTTTCAATCAAAGAAAAATCTCGTCAGTTTAAAATGTGGTGCTGGTTGTGATACTCTTGCTGGGGATGGTTTTCCCCCCTCCTTTCTGTGTTATGCTTCGTTCGACTGCCTTGAACTTAGTCGAGACTTTCTGATACTCCGACTACTTCCTTATCCGTAAACTTTCCAACTATTGCTTCCCACTTCTAACCTTCTTAGCTGAAACTTTTCCAACTGCTGCCTTCCCTTTTTCAGATTTTTTATCCGATCCCATATTTTCACGAAACCTCCACCATTTTATCCTTTGGTTTATCAATGATGCCTCTTACATCCCATCACCTTCTCTTCGGCCTATCCTAGCCTCACTTTGCTTTGCACCACTTTGGAATCTGGAAGTAAACTTTGAAAATCCTTCTTATTTGTTAAAAGCAAACTATTATTGGAAAAGTCTTAGCCAAAAGAAATAAAATACGATGACTTCAAAAGATGAAAAATAAAGAAGAAGATCTTCCTTTCGAAGATTGTTTGAGAAAGAAAAAGACTTATCTGAATGGGATAACTGACCCCAATGATCATGTTGTGCATTTCAGATTAATCAACCCAGCCTATTCAATCAATCAGTTTCCCAATTGTCTTGCTTTGTGACTCAAAGTTTTCCATAACCAACTCTTTTTGTCAAATCCCCATCTTCGTTCAACTTGATGCCTTGATGGATCTTTTGCCGTCATCCTCACTTCATTTGTCTCTTTATCAATTCCTTGTCGCCTCATGGTGCCCGTGAAGGTTTTCACCAATAAGACTCTTTTATTTTTATTTTCTCTCGGCTTTCGTTGCCTTACAGTGCCCTTGCGGGTTTTCACTAATAAGACTCTCTTATTTTTCATTTTTCTTGCTTAAAACCGGAGTATTGCCTCTGGTATGAATCATCTTTATTTGCTTGACTTGGCACCTCTCGAAGACTGATCGGGAGGTCTTTCTTTGGATGTTAATATGGATTCTTGGATGGGTTTGGAAAGAAAAGGGTATCAAAAAGTTCAAACCAAATCCAACGGGTTAGAATTACAACTTTTGGAACCAATTTTCTCGTTACAAACATAACTTTTGCCCCAGTTTCTTGCTTGGGGACCCTTTGATTTTTATTTCCCTATGACCGAGCCATGAAGCTTCCTACGTATCCTTAAAAGGAATCACTTCAAACGTAGTTCATCTCTTCTTCCTTGTTGTTACATTTTTTTTTTCTTTTCATTTGTTATTATTATTTTCCCTTTTCTTTTTTTATTTTTCTTTACTCTTTCCTTTTTCTTTCCTTTCTTCTCTTTCTTTTCTTTTTGGTTATTGATTCCAAAAGAGGGGTACGAAATAAAGTAAATAAGGCTAAAAAGGGTGAACAAAGGGTAAAGTGTTTAAATAACAGAACAAATTGCCTTCGTCATTTCAACCTTCGAAATAATGCCAAGTACAAACAATCAATGATTATATTAAAGAAATCATACATAAAATCTCTTGACTGCATCGGAATTGATAGCCATATCTATGCATTTTCCTTAAATATCTGTTAAACATAAAGTGCCATTGGACAATATTCTGGTTACAATGAATGGTCCTTGCCAGTTCGGTGCAAACTTGCCCTTCGCTTCAGCCTGATGTGGAAGGATCCATTTCAACACTTGCTGCCCTACTTCAAACTTCCGGGGATGCACCTTCTTGTTATATGCTCTTGCCATCCTCTTTTGATACAATTGGTCATGACATACTGCTGCCAATCGTTTTTTATCAATTAAACTCAACTGCTCCAAATGGGTCTTGACTCACTCATCGTCATCAATCTCAGCCTAAGCGACAATCCGAAGGGACGGGATTTCAACTTCCGCTGGGATCACTGCTTCAGTGCCATATACCAACAGATAAGGAGTTGCACCTGCTGAAGTACGAACAATAGTGCGATAACCCAACAACGCAAATGGTAACTTTTCATGCCATTGCCTAGAACTTTCTACCATTTTCCTCAATATCTTCTTTATATTTTTGTTGGCTGCTTCAACTGCTCCATTTGCCTTAGGCCGATATGGGGTGGAATTACGATGTGTAATCTTAAACAGCTGACATACTTCTTTCATCAAATTGCTATTAAGATTAACACCATTATCTGTGATGATTACCTTTGGGATTCCAAATCGACAAATGACATTTGAGTGTACAAAATCAACCACTACCTTCTTGGTTATAGACTTGAAAAAGTTTTGGCCTCAACCCATTTGGTAAAGTAATCAATGGCCACCAGAATGAACTTGTGTCCGTTGGATATTGCTGGATCGATGGGTCCAATGATATCTATGCCCCAAGCAACGAATGGCCATGGTGCTGACATTGTGTGCAATTCCGATGGCGGAGAATGAATCAAATCTCCGTGTATCTGGCATTGATGGCACTTGCGCACAAAGATGATACAATCTCGCTCCATAGTGAGCCAATAATACCCTGCTCGAAGGATCTTCTTCGCCAATACATATCCGCCCATATGCGGTCCGCAAACTCCAGAATGTACTTCCGCCATGATTGTCGTAGCTTGTTTAGCATCGACGCATCTTAACAATCCAAGATCGGGTGTTCTTTTTTACAACACTTCTCCACTGAGGAAAAATCCACTTGCCAATCGTTGAATGGCTCTCTTTTGATCTCTCGTGGCCTGCACTAGGTATATCCCCATCCTGATGTACTCTTTGACATCGTGGAACCATGGTTCGCCATCAAATTCTTCTTCCACCATGTTACAGTAAGCATGCTGATCACGAACTTGGATATGCAATGGATCAACATGAATTTTGTCTAGATGGTGCAACATGGCTGCCAAGGTGGCCAAAGCATCGACAACCTCATTATGTACTCTCGGGATATGCCTAAATTCCACTGATCAAAACCGTTGACAAAGATCCTGTAAACATTATTGATACGATATGAGCTTCAAATCTCGTGTTTCCCATTCTCCTTGAATTTGATGTACCAGGAGGTCCAAGTCTCCCAAGACCAAAACGTCCTGGACATCCATGTCCGCAGCTAACCGCAAACCCAAGATGCATGCCTCATATTCAGCCATGTTGTTGGTATAATAGAAATGAAGTTGAGTCGTAACAGGGTAGTGGTGCCCTGTTTCAGAAATAAGTACAGCTCCTATTCCAACTCCTTTCATATTTGCCGCCCCATCAAAGAAAACCTTCCATCCTGGTTCTTCATTCAATTCCAGCTCATCGATATGCATCACTTCTTCATCAAGAAAATACTTTCTCAATGGCTCGTATTCTTCATCGACTGGATTCTCAGCCAAGTGATCGGCCAACGCTTGGGCTTTCATTGCCGTCCTCGTCACATAGACGATGTCGAATTCCGTGAGTAATATTTGCCACTTCGCCAATCTCCCTGTGGGCATAGGCTTTTGAAAAATATACTTCAATGGATCCAAGCGTGAAATGAGGTAAGTAGTATAGGACGACAGATAATGTTTCAATTTTTGTGCCACCCAAGTCAGGGCGCAACACGTCCTCTCAAGATGAGTGTACTTAACCTCATAAGCCATAAACTTCTTGCTGAGATAATAGACGGCTTGCTCCTTCCTGCCGGTGATGTCGTGCTGCCCCAGTACACAGCCAAATGAATTCTCCAGGACCGTTAAATAAAGAATCAATGCTCTCCCTTGTTCAGGTGGAACCAACACAGGTGGATTTGATAAATACCCTTTTATCTTGTCAAACGCCTGCTGACATTCTTCAGTCCAATCGACTGCAGCATCCTTCTTCAGTAGCTTAAGATAGGCTCACAGGTTGTCATGAGCAGAGCAATAAACCTGCTGATGTAATTCAACCTTCCCAACAGACTCATTACTTCGGTCTTATTCTTCAGAGGTGGTAATTCCTGGATGGCCTTGATCTTTGACGGATCCAACTCAATACCTCGCCAACTGATTATGAATCCCAATAGTTTTCCAGATGGAACCCCAAATGCACACTTGGCAGGGTTAAGTTTAATGTCGTACCTACGAAGCCTCTGAAAGAACTTCCTCAAATCTACGACGTGGTCGGCCTGCTGCTTCGACTTAATGATCACATCATCTACGTACACCTCAATCTCTTTATGGATCATATTATGGAATACAGTGGTCATTGCTCACATGTATGTCGCCCCAACATTCTTCAGACCAAATGGCATTACTCTGTAGCAATAAGTTCCCCATGGCGTGATGAATGATGTCTTCTTTACATCTTCTTCATCCATCAAAATCTGATGATACCCAGCATAGAAATCCACAAAAGATCCGATCTCACGTTTGGCATAATTATCGATCAAAATGTGGATGTTGGGTAATGGAAAGTTATCCTTTGGGCTTTCTTTGTTCGGATTGCGATAATCAACGCACACCCAAATTTTTCCGTCCTTCTTCGGCACTAGCACCACATTATCCAACCAATCAGGATATCGAGTGACCCGAATAACCTTTGCATTCAGTTGTTTGGTTATCTCTTCCTTAATCTTCACACTCATATCAATTTTGAATTTCCTCAATTTTTGCTTGACGGGAGGGAATACCGGGTCAGTAGGCAATTTGTGAACCACTAAATTGGTGCTTAAACCCGGCATGTCGTCATATGACCATGCAAAAACGTCTTTGAATTCAATAATTGTTTTGATTAATTCTCCCCTGATATTCGGCTCAATATGGACGCTTATTTTAGTTTCCCTGATGTTATCAGCGTCCCCTAGATTGATGGCTTCTGTATCGTTTAAGTTAGGCCTGGGTTTTTCTTCGAATTGACTTAGTTCCCTACTAATACCTTCGAAGGCTTCATCCTCATCGTATTTCGACTCATAATCTACTTCTTGCACTATTATTTTGGAGTCAGATTGATTTTCTAGACTGGGTCGAGGATTCCTTATGCATGCCATGTCATTAGGGCCAGTATAAAGAGAATTGTACAGAAAAGAGAAAAGAAAATAAAATTAAAATAAAGAATAAAGAAGAAGCTTTTCATTTTATTGAAATATAGGATAACAAGGTTTTGCACACTTGAACCGACTGAAAAATAAAAATCTGGATTATAACCCTGGAATAATCCAGACAAACAAGAAGGAACATCAGAGCGAACTACCAAGACTCTTTCCGAGTGGGAAGAGGAGTAGCCCTCCAATTATTGAGCTTTGCCTTGGGTCCCACAAACTGCACATCTGCCTTGCTTGAATCTTCCCCAGCTTCTACCATGTTAATCTCGGCAAATAATTTTTCAAACCTTTTATACAAATCTCCATCAGCACCAATCAGTGACCCGAAAACTTTTGGCGACAGCTGCTTTCTGATACCTGGCCTGACGAAAGATCTGGACAGACACGGGATTGGTTTTGGCAAAACCCATGCCTTTTTCTTCATTTTGCGAGCTCGTCTCATATCTGCCGTAGTGGGCTTAAACCCCAAACCGAAAGTATCCAAATTCTTCGAAAGAGAAACTAGATGTACGATGCCTTGAAGATCAGCACCCAAACCTTTACCCGGTATGAAACCATTCTTTAACATTTCGGAGGCCACCATGACAGTTGCGGCCGTTATTCTAGGAATTGGGATGCTTTTCCCCTCTGGGACCATTTTCACTGGTACTGTGTCAGAGACTTGCTATACCCACGGCCCCTGGTCGTCTACCACTTCGATGAAGGGTACAATGGCATCACCTAGGGCACACATATTATCTTTACCATGCACCACAATCTCCTGTCTCTTCCACTCGAATTTAACCACTTGATGCAACGAAGATGGCACTGCTTTAGCGGCATGGATCCAGGGTCACCCCAACAAAAGGCTACAAGACACCGCCACATCTAGCACTTGAAACTGCATGGTGAACTCCACGGACCCTATTGTTAATTCTAGTATTATGTCACCCACAGAATCTTTGCCTCTGTCGAACCCTCGCACACAGACACTGTTCTTATGAATTCTATCATCATCGACCTTTAGCTTATTCAATGTGGAAAGAGGACATATATTTGCACTGGACCCGTTGTCAACCAGAACTTGCGTGACCACAGAGTCTTCGCATTTTACCGTCAGATAAAGGGCCCTGTTATGTTCTGTGCCCTCCACAGGCAACTCATCGTCTGAGAAAGTAACTCTATTTACCTCAAAGATTTTATTTGCTATCTTCTCCAAGTGATTCACCGAGATCTTGTTAGGGATGTGGGCCTCATTTAATATTTTCATCAGCGCCTGACGGTGCTCATCTGAGTGGATCAGCAATGAGAGTAATGAGATCTGGGTTGGTGTTTTCTTCAATTATTCTAAAATAGAGTAATCCTGTACTTTCATTTTTCTCAAGAATTCTTGTGCTTCTTCTTCTGTCACAGCTTTCTTTACTAGTACTGGGTTATTCTTGGGAATTCTGGCTTTTCTCAACTCTCCAGGAGCAAAAAACCTCCCTAAACGAGTCATACCCTGAGCTTCACAGACTTCTTCCCTGATCTCCTTCCCTTTATATGTCACCACCACTTGTTCATAACTCCAAGGGACCGCTTTACTATTGATCACTGGCAATTGAGTTACCGGCTTTATAATAACAGGCTCGATGTGAGCACCCTTCATGACCACAACAGGTTTACTTGCAATTCCCGGTACCACCACTTTTGCTTGTTCTGGTTTTATTGCAAAAATGCTCGATGACCCTTTCTCGGCCACCACAACTGTCTTGTTATTCACCCCTTTCAACTGGACCTCTGACTTCCCACTGGTCACCTTCTCTTTTGAACCGGTTTCGCTGGAACGGATCATCATTACTGTCTATGAAGGTTTCTTTGGCTCTCCCTCTCGTTGCACCAGCTCAATCATATTAGTCTCATGATGGGCTAGAAGCGGATTCTGATTGATATTGGGCATTTTTAGGGCTTGAACCTCGATTCGACGAGTGTCGATGAGTTCTTGAATAGTTTTTTTCAATTTCCATCATTTTTCCGTGTCATGTCCCGGGGCCCCTGAACAATACTCACAACTTACTGAGTGGTCGAGATTTCTTGGATGAGGGTTTGGCAACTTAGCCTCAATCGGATTCAACATGCCCAACTGCTTCAGCCTGTGGAATAAATTGGTATATGATTCTCCCAGTGAAGTAAAAGCCTTCTGCTTTTGTGCCCTCTCATTCCTGAAGCCTTGGCTTAGACGGAAACCTATTCCAGAGGGGTTTCTGTAGGCTCTTGGAGATGGGTAGGTGTTTTCCGGAGTAGGGTAGATATTTTTGGGAGTTAGCGTATGCCATTGTGCGTGGGCCAGGGGTTGAATATATGTCTGAGCATGATGGACAGAAAAGTGGGGATCTGGTTGTGGGTAGTAGTGTTGTGGTGGGCTGTATGGAGTGTGGGGGTAAGTTTGAGAGTGGGGTTGTGGCTGGTTGTAGTATGGTGCTGGGTGCCTGGGCCACGTTCTCGACTCCACTGTTGCAGCTTCCTCCTTTTTCATCCTTCCCAACACTCCTCCAGTGCCACTTTGGATGGCTTGGGTGGTTGCCTTGATCGCTGAATAGCTCATGATTTTATTGGACTTCAGTCCTTCCTCCACCATGCCTCCCATTTTTACCACTTCTTTGAAAGACTTCCCAACTGCCGACACCAGGTGGCCGAAATAAGTGGGCTCTAAGGCCTGTAGGAAGTAATCAACCATTTCGCTCTCTTTCATCGATGGATTAACCCTCGCCGCCTGCTCTCTCCAACGGAAACCATATTCTCGGAAACTTTCTCCGAACTTCTTCTCAATCTTTGTCAAAAACAAACGATCTGGGACGATTTCCAGGTTGTACTAAAAATGACAGGCGAATGCTTGGGCCATATCATCCCAAGTGTACCACCGTCCATGATCTTGACGGGTGTACCATTCTAACGCTGAACCGCTCAAGCTTTGACTGAAGTACGCCATTAACAATTCATCCCTTCCTCATGCTCCTCTCATTTTACTGCAAAATCCCCTTAGATGGGCCACCGGATCTCCATGTCCATTGTATAATTCGAATTTGGGCATTTTGAACCTTGTCGGCAGTTGTACGTTTGGAAATAAACATAGGTCTTTGTAAGCTACGCTTAACTGACCTCCTAGTCCTCTCATATCTCTAAAGGACTGCTCAAAGCTTTTAACCTTCCTGTCCATCTCTTCCTGCTCCAAATTCTTAGGAGGCTTCTCAACTTCTGCCGAGATACCAAGTTGAGGAGGGTAAAGACACGGTTCAGGTGCTTTAAAAGTGGGTTCAGGAGGGTAATATTGGTTATCCTACGTTTGGAATACAGGCTCGCTGGAAGACCTGTGGAGTGGGGCTGGTGGAGGTGCCACAAAAATAGGGGTAACTGGTGGAGGGGGGTATGGAATCATCTTTGGAACTTGTGGTGTCTGAGAGGTAGTTCCCGGATGATGCTGATATGTGTGAAAATTTGGGGATGAGCCCGAAACAAATGGTTCTGGAGATTGGGCAGGTATTGGGAGGAAAGTAGGGTTGGGGGGATAGGCTGGTTGTGGCTGACCCTTCATCCAGGCCTGGTACATCTCAGCCATTTGTTGTTTTAACTTGTACATTTCATCTTTCATGGCTTGCACATCTACTTCTTCCACCTGAGCGCTTTTTTCTCTTTCGGGGCTAGACATGATCACTAGTATTGGTCCCTTTGATCTAGTCTGATAATGGTAATGTGCCAGTACGCTCTAGATAAACTAACTGCTTGAATTCTCTAAATATTGAACAAACTTGTTAGTTTCTAGAGTTTAACAAATATTGCAATCGCACGTTGGGATGCAATGCACCTAGGCAGTTAACCATTTTTTATCATGCATTTGCTTCGGATGCGTGCGTCATTCCGGCTTTTCATAATTGTGCCCCTTTTTAGCGCCTCTCAAATTTTCCTTTATTTCATTTCCCCCCTTTTTTTTTCTTTTAGTGGTGGTCGAATCTTATGGAGATTTCCTACATAGCATGTCCCCGCATGAATCAGACCGTGCGTAGTTTTGGCCAATGTAAAAATACGTAGCAAAATATTTTCCACGCAAACAACTGCTTTTATTATAACACTTGTAAAAAGTTTACAAACTTTAAAGACGAAAAAAACAAAACTTAAAGGACTGACTGACAGACTTACATAGTTTAACAAGAAAGACTCAAAACAAAGATTAAGAATACACTAATGCTTTAAAATTTCCTGGGGCCTGTGAGGTATCATTCGGCCTTGCCGCGGGCCTTCGTACAAGATCCCTTTGAAGCTTCTCCAAGTCATTCATTATTTTCTTGACAAAAGTCATTACTGCTGCAAAAAATGTGGTACAGGTCATGTCCTCGCATACTCGGCATTTTACGGAAATGTAGCATGCGATATTTCTGACCCCTTCTCTAATCCTGCTCCTTTCCTGCAGCAACCATCCTATCTGTTGATCCCGAGCTTCCAGCACTCGAGAGTTATGAAGGAGTTGATCTTGAAACATATGTATTTGTTCCTCCATTCGCGCCATCAGGTCATAGCAGTGTTTCCTATCTGCTCTGAAATATCTAGCTTGCCAGAATATCCTGCCTTCGAGAGTGCCTATTTGTCTTCTCAGGATAGTGACGCTCCCTTCATTGTCCCTCTTCATCTGCTGCATATGAAGTGCTCGCTCTTTTGCGCCCTTTGTCCATCTGGCCCGGATCCTTGCCTAGCTAGCTTTAGATCTCTCCAGGTCCTCTTGGCATTTGCGGGCTTTCCCTTTCAGTTCGTTTATGAGTTTTTGGTCAGCCCGGCTCTTTTCTGGTTTTCTGATAGCTATTCTCATTTTTCGGATCTGAGACTTAAGGGCCTTATTTTCTTGGATTATCTTCTTCTTTTCCCCCCTCATCTGCAGCGGCTTGAACACCCTTTTCAAATTGAAGTTCCGTGGCTTTCTTCTCCAGTTTGCCTATTGTAGCCCTGTACCCGCGTTCTTTAGCCAACCAGTCCCATTGTTCCTGTGACGATTCGACAAAATCCTGGAGGTGGGGTCTTTTGGCAGTCCTTCCGAATGCAATTTCTTTCCTATACCAAGCACGATACCCAGGTGAAACTTCTCCTTTAGATCGATCCCGTACACAGGTATTTGCCGCCAGGTATTGACACTCACTCCAGATCTGACGGGCTGCTGCTTCAGGGAACTGGCCATCCGGTCCAATCTCAACTACCTGGACACTGAGATCTTCGTCTTTAGGCACTATCTGGCACCTCCCTAGCTGTCTCAAAACCCTATACGGGGCATAAGGCTAGATGCTCCTAAGACCCATCAGAAAAAAATGAGGCCCCGTGGCATGTATATAATCTCGTCCACGGGCAACCATCCCAGCGTCCACTCTACTTGACTGGCAGTGAGGGACCGAAAGTAAGATATCCATCCTGTGACTCTTTCAAGCAAGCTGATCCCTTTGATCCTTGTATAAAATTCCTCTATACAAGTTTTCTCTGTTGACCTATAGCTTATGAACTGGGGGCGGTGGCACAGGTGTTTGGTCATCCACATTTGCAACAACAGATTGCACCCTTCAAAGAAGTCTCCCCCGGCTCTGCAGATTGTGAGAGCACGAAAGATCTCAGCTACTATCATAGGCGTGAGTGTGCTCTTGGCTTGAATGAGCAAAGTGCTAACAACCCTTGCTATTTTTATGTTGATATTCCCGCCTTTTCTCGGGAACACCAGGAGCCCCAGGAAAGCTACCATAAAAGCGAAACGTCTATGCTCTTCCCATTTAAGGGATTTCCTTTTCTACAGATTTTATTCTCTGGCTTGTTAAACCCTCTTATACGACCATATCTGTTGTATATGAATGATAAAGTACAAAAACCAGCTGCCAAGTCCGGGTTGTGTACCCCTCTGCTTATCTTTAGTGAGTCTAAAAATTTGTGCACAGCTACGGTTCTTGGGGCAACCAAATACTTGTGTCTTAAAGGAAGCTCAGCATTCTCAATGTACCCAGCTATTTCTTCTAAAGTCGGGGTGAGTTCAAAATCTGAAAAGTGGAACACGTTGTGCGCCGGATCCCAGCATGTGACCAATGCCCTTATGTTGTCTCCCCTGGGTATAATTTCTAACAGCCCGGGAAGGCCCCCCCAAAAATTTCTTGACCCCGTCTTGCCCTTCTCCACCTAAGTCATTCCACTACAGTAACAACTCCAAAAGGATCTTGCTTATGAAAGAAAAAGGTTCATTTTGGTTTGTGCTCATCCTGCACATTTATTAAGATGATTAATTGAAACAATCCTGATTTTATTCTATGTGACTTCAAAATCGAAAAATTGACCCCTTTTTTTTCTTCATTTTTAATTCTAAACCAAAAAGCCAGCTTTGCAGATACAACCTTTCAGCACTTCGAAGGAAGATTTTAAGACTGTGCCCGCTAACTGGGCAAAAATTAGAAAAAGACCAAAGGTGATTGTTTATGCAAAATCGGCCTTCCGGCATCCCTTTCGGGAAGGTTCGGCTATTTTTGACAAAACGGCATCACCTCACCTATTTATAATAAAAGCAAAATTTTGTTTATTTTGGCTATTTTTGCAAAAGAAGTTGGACCCGATGGGGGTTGCCTACGTATCTCACATCCGGTAAGAGTCAAACTGACGTAGCTCGGGCAAATAAACGGACTCTTCTAGAAAATAAAACACAACCCTCTTTTTTTTCATCGGAAAACAAGACGACTATTATTTTTTGAACACAACTTTTTTTTTTTAATTTTAAAACAAGCTATTTTTGAAAACAAAATTTTTCTTCTTCTCATTTTATTGGAAAACAAATAAACTATTTTTGAAAAGATTTTTTTTCTTTTTTTTTATTTTTTTCAAAAATTTGGCAGAGTCTTGACACTATTTGTGTTTTTCAAAACAGGCGATTAACTCTCTTTACCATCGTACTGCTATATTATTTCTTTTTCTTTTCCCCAAATATTCGAAATTCGGTCAGCACGCAAGTCCAAAGCAAATAAATGCATAAGTAGAATGCATCAGGGTGGTCCATTATTCCGGGTACACCTGTCCTAGACGGACTCAACCCCTGTGTTGAGTACCCTAAGTCAAAAATGCACATGATGCAGATAAGCATTCCTAATAGGGATCCGGCATGAGGCTGAGTTATTCTAGGTTCCAAACACCTGGTAATATGTTCTAGACCGTGTACCCAAGGGGACAACTTGAGTCGAGGAGGGGGCTATGTACTGGGAACCAAAAGGCCATCCGGCTTAGTAACTTGTCCGACCTCTTTCTTATTTTAAGGTATAACACTAACAGAATAGGAGTCTTAACCAGCGAGCACATCCCCGAAGATAAGAAGAGAAGGGTTTCGTAACAGTTTATATATACAATTCACATAATATCAAAGCGGTGAAAAAAAAATAACATTTGCACATTAGTCCCAAACATGTAATAAAAATCAAAATATACAAACCAAATACAAAAAATATTCCAAGCTCGAATTCTGAACCCTGAACCAAAAGTTCTGGGTTCTGGTCCCCAGTGGAGTCGCCAGAGCTGTCACACCTCCTTTTTCCTACTACACCCCCTAGGGAAGGGGTATAATAAAAGGGGAGTTATTTCCAACTTGAAGTGACAATCGAAACGGAATTTATTTAAAAATATTCAGAGTCGCCACTTGAGAGATTTATGTTGTCCCAAGTCACCGGTTGAATCCCGAATCGAGGAAAATAATGACTCTGTTTAACAATCCGCGAACCAGAAATCCGAGTAAGGAATTCTGTTAACCCGGGAGATGGTGTTATGCATTCCCGAGTTCCATGGTTCTAGCACGGTCGCTCAACTGTTATATTTGGCTTAATTATCTGATTTTAAACAATTATGAACCTATGTGCAAATTTCAACTTTAACCGCTTTTATTCATTTTTAGAGAAAAATTGCAACATCGTTAAAATACGTCTCGAACCACGTCACATAAATGCACCCATGATTTTTGACATATTTTAACTTCATTGGGATTTGGATTTAGTTCACATAAATGTGCACCCGAGTTTAGGAAAGTAATATTATTAATCACGCGCCTAAAGCAACTACGCGTTTGTTAACTTTGCGGGAGGCCGTGAAAGTTTACTAAACGGCATGCCCCGAGTTCTAAAAATTTGAAGGGAATTCAAAACTAAACTTTAAGGGCTGTAAACTATATTCAGTTTTATATTTAATATGGAACAATAATACTACTAAGCCAAATCCGTGAATCTGAACTGGGACGAAACATCTTAAACTTTAGGAACTCTTTCAAGAATCAATCTTTTGAACAAAATAGTTTTCCATGAAAACAGCCCTGAATTAAGATTAAAAAAATAGAACGCCATTTTTCAAACTTAACATTTCTGCACATTTCACATTAGCTCACATGACCCAAATTTATCTAACCTCATGGCTATACACAGTAGAATCCCAACCCTTAATTCCTTCTCGTATCACATGTTACTATACCAAAGCAAAGGCATGCCAACGTATAGTCAACTTACAGTCAATTATCAAAACAAGAGTCTGAAGTTATTCAAAGATATAACATAATAAATTGAACGCCAAAATAACAAAAAGAAACGACTCGTATTAGTAATCAGACAAGATGAGAAGTGGACCTCGGAAGTTGAATCGGAAACTTTAACGATTGGACTGCTTCACAAGCGACCAGATCGCGAACAGGACCTCGACGGAAATGGAACCTCGAATCGGCGACAAATCAGAGCGACAAGCGCGACCCCAAAACCTTGCTCTGTTCTCTGATTTTGTCAATGTACAGACCATTTTCGGGTGTTGTTTTGGACTAGTTTTCGCTGGGTTTTACTCTGTTTCCATGGAGTTTTCAGCTGTGTCTTTTGGACGTTTGAAAGCTCGCTTTCGACTAACTTCGCGACTGGTTTTTCAAATGGTTTCGAGCTTCATGTGGCGACGTTGATGGAGGTTTTCTGGTGGTGTTCATGGAGGGAAAAGAGCACCTCTCATGGCTGTTTTGGGCGGCAGAAAAATGAAACGATGGCTGCATGTCGTCGAGCAGTAGAAGATCGACGAGGAAGGTCTCTTTGATATTTCTGGTTTTTCAATCGGGGAAGAGGAAGTAGAAACGATGGGTTCTTGTGGTTGGCGTTGAAGAAGGCGACAGGAGGATGGTCGGTCTGTGCGGCGCTCTCAGATTTTTTAGGCGTTATCTTGTGTGTATCTTAGGGGTCTAGGTTTAGGTATTAAAATAACAAAGATTTGGTTGTTGGGTTGGGTCGGGTCGGGTCGGGTGGTTTGTGCTAAGGGGAAAATTTGGGCCTTTAAAATGGTTTGGCCCAATTCAAATTAAAATCAGCTCTTTTTTTAATTAATTAAAATCCTAAATCAATTCAAATAGTAAAATTAAGCTAATTATCTAACTATAAAATTTATTAAAAAAATTAGTTGATTCTAAATTAAAAGAGAAAAATTAATAATCCAAAATTTAAAAACTAAGAATGTAAAAATGGGTGATTTTTTGTGATTTTTATTTTTTAATAAAGCAGCTAACTAATTAATTAATCCTAAAATATGAACAAAATCTAAATGTAATGCATGGTATTTTTTTGGTAGTTTTTAATTTTTGATGAAAATTAAATATGCACAATAATGCAAATAATTAACAAAATTCTACAAATTTGCAAAAATTGGAAAACTTATTTTCTGATATTTTATGGGAGTAATTAATATAGGGAAAAAATCACGTGCTAACACTATATAAATCTAACTTTTTGTTATGTGATAGTTAGAAGAAAGTATTTTCGTATTTGAAATTTTTACTAGGTTTCTTCCTTTCCTAGTTATTTAGGCACTTTAAATTTGTTTGCATGGTATATTTATATTATTTGAACTTCCTAGATAAAAAATAGGATGCAATTTGAAAAGGATTGGATTAAGATGATCTCATTTTATTGTCAGATTTTCGTATGCAAATATAGCCAAATTTTGGTATTGGATTGTACAATAAGAAAGAAGATTTCACTAAAAATAGGATATAGAACCAATTTTTTTGTTGTTGTTATTCTTATGTATGCGATGAGTGTACTAACTTTTCTCGAAAACCTTTTGTAATTAAATATTTAGCTATTGGTTCATCAAACCAAGTAAAAAGTGTAAGCACGTGATTTTTGTTCTATATGAGAAATACTCTCAAACATTCAAAATAAAATAATTTTGGGTTGTGTGTGATTTTTGTAGATTTTGTGTTATTTTTCTTTTATTGTTTGCACTTGTGTGTGCGTGTTTATGTGTTTAAATTAATGAAAATACAAAAATATGTCGCATTTTGCATTTAGGATTTAATTCTACCATTAGGAGTAATTAAGTTGTTTTACAAAATGAAAATCACAAAAATATGTATTTTGTATTTTTTAGTATTTAATGTCCAAATTGTGTGATT
>MU761896.1:77056-125253 GCA_026770625.1 Nicotiana glauca | reverse complement strand
CATTTCATTTCATTTTCCTTACACACCCTAACACAAAAAACCCTAAAGATCATCTTCTCCAAACCACCCCTCCCAAGCCGCCAAACCCTAAACCACCAGCCTCCTCGTCGACCACCACCTCCAGGCGCGAGCTCCAGCCAGCCATGGCTGCCCTCCTTCTTCTTCGTCGACCACCCTTCACCATCGACCAAACGAACCTCCATCGAAACCAGTCGACAACCAGCTCCTCCATCGACCACCCAGCCCATCACCATCATCGTCCAGCAGCAGCCATACAACGACGTCGACCAACCATTTCTTCCCGTCACCAGCCCCAAATATCCAGCTCACGTCCAAACGTCTCACGACCACCATCAACAGCCCACGCCTGAACCTCACGTCGACCAGCTTCTGCTCGTTCTCCTCCAGCCTGTCGTCCACCAACCTCCTCGTCGACCACTCACGCCGCTGACAACGACCATACACGCACACGCACATGCACACACACAGCCATACCTCTCATTTTTGCTTTTCCGGCGAGTTTCGAAGCTGCCATGTCGAGGTTCGTCTATGGTTCGTCGCGTTTTGAGTATAACTCTGCCTTGCGGTTAGTTTTTCAGATTTGTTCAAGGCCTTATTTGGCATTTTCTCTTCGTGTTGCTTCAGCAGATTTTTAATTATTCTCTGCTCATATGTATGGGGTTATTCACTTGTTTTTTTAAATGAGCATATGAATGAGATTCCGGTTTGTTTGTGTTTATTTAGTAGTGGTATGTTAAGCTTTTACTTTCCTTTGTTGTTCATCATTTCTTGCATATGAAGTCAGTTTGTTTTCGTTCAATATGTTTATAGTGTTCATTTGTTCTTGTTTAGGTTAATCTAGAAGTGTGTTAGTTTAGTCACCGAATCCTTCATGTTGCTGTGGATTTAATTTGAAGTTCAATTGATGATTGATTTTAGCAATTTAAATCTGCTGGATTGTGCTAATTCTGATATGAATCTGACTTTGTTGAAGTGATTCCTAATGTTGTTGATTGGAAATTAGTTTCATGTGTTAATTAGTCAATTGTTAGGCTTGATTTGGTTATAGATGTAATGATTTGGTGTTTAATTAAGAATCAATTGTGGTCAGTTGATAATTTTGTTACAGATTGAAGGTTTGGGAGCAGAATAGTAATTTCAGTAATTTCAAGGGCAATACGGGAATTTAAAACTTGAAAAATTATTTATGTTGAGTGTTCTGTCCACTAAGCAATAATAGTATTAAAATAAGGCATTGTTTAATATAGTGGGAAACAAGACATAATGGTATTGGGAAGTGATTAAAGTACACATGTTACCCATGCTTTGAATTAAAAGTGAAATTAGACAAATGATAGTGGGGGACAAACGAATTAAAAATGGCACAAAACACATAGTAATGGGCTGTGTCAGGGAATATCATGGGCAAAGAACGGTCTTGATATTTGTTTAAGTGTCTCAAAGGGGCTGATAAAGGCTGGGGGTTAGCATATAAATAGGGAAACTCAGGACAGAAGAAGGGACTTTTTTTTTGGAATCCCTGGAGGTGAAATACTTTGAGAGCTAAGAACATGCTAAAAACTAGAGAGTCAGTCAGTTCTTAAAGAATCAGTTTTTAGAGAGAGAGTTAGAGAGCTGAAAAACATTAAGGAAAACTGAAAGTTAAGAAGGGAGGAGGTTGGAGGTTTAAGAAGGGTCTTCTCTTGTTGAATCAGTGGTTTAGATAGTTTGAGAGAATACTTTCAGTATTTTAGATCATTTTCATTTGAGGAGAGCTACTGTTCCATTGAGAAATATCAGAAAATACTGTTACATCGAGTGATTGAGAGTTCCAATAGTTAGCCCCCATGAATTGCTTGTTTTCAAGTCGAACTTTGTGTTTTTGAGTGAATCATGGTCTGTTGAGTTGCTGGAGTTATTTTTAAAGCTGTTGGGTATTGCTATGGGTCAATCTCTATTTCTGTTTGGTTCTGGGTGTCAGTGAGTCATTCCTGGAGTTGAAATTGCTGTGTTGGTTGCTGTAAACTTTTATTGTTGTTTGTTGCTGGGGCTTCTGCTATCCGTTACTGCTGATTTACTCCTTCTTTCTTCTTGAACTTCCAATCCAGGTACACAACTGTAACTTTGACAATTTATAAGCTGGAAACATTGAGCATGATATGTACATGAAGATTTGAAGCTTAAGTTCGATTTAACTGTTCTATTGATTTGTATTTTAGATAGTTCAATCACCAATGTCATGTGAATTGTTGTTGAATGTATAATTAGACTGATGCAAATTGTTGGACTATGTTTGTTTCTCCACTTGTGAACTTTTAGTTTCCTGTAGATTAATGTAGTAGGTTCCATTAACAGTATTTTGCTCATGTTAGCTTTTGTATATACAAAATGTTTAAAAAGCAATTTGAACTGAGATGGTTGTTCGAACAGTATTAGCCTAACGTCCGTTTCTCAAATACTGATGCATTTTCAATAGTTGTAAAAAGTTCAAAAAATGGGGGCTCTATATTACATGTGGTTATTCCTAACAGCCCAATTCATCTAAAAATGTTAGTTTGCATTAGGGTGAGAATAGTTAGCTTGTCTTAGTAATATATTTGTCAATCTCATGTCCTATTCATAATCTCCACCTTAGTAATATTCACTAGTAGGACAAGAATAAAAACAATCTCCCTCTTTACGCGAACTCGAATGCAATTTTCCGTTTGCATTTGCTTTAATCTAATAACTAATAAGATGCCCGAACTTATAAGCATGTAATTAATTAGGACCTTTTCTTTATTACTAGAGACGGAAAAATAGAAAAAATATAGTCACTTTAGGATCGTCCTTTTAAAATAAATGAGACGAGCCTCACCAAATAAAACGTATAAATTGTGGGGCCCTCATAAATGTATATATTAAATTACTTAGCTTTCGGGACAGGCTGTTTAGCGAATTTCACGGCTTTCCCCAAAATAACAAGGCGTTAGTCTCTTTAGGCACGTCTTTAATAATTTTACCTTCCTAAATTCAGGTGTGCATTTCATGCGACCCAGATCCAAATCCCAAAACGTCGAGTCAAATATGTTCAGGATGGCGGGTGCATTTCATGTGACGCGATCCAAAGACATATTTTAAACGACGTTCAATTTTCTTTAATAATTTGAATAAAAGCGGTTAAAAGTTAAAAGTGGCATATAAGTTAAAGCATGTTTTAAAATCAGATAAATAAGCCGAATACGACAGTTGAGTGACCGTGCTAGAACCACGGAACTCGGGAATGCCTAACACCTTCTACCGGGTTAACAGAATTCCTTACTTAGATTTTTGGTTCGCGGACTGTAATACAGAGTCAATGTTTTCCTCGATTCGGGATTCAACCGGTGACTTGGGACACCATAAATCTCCCAAGTGGCGACTCTGAATCCTTAATAAACGAATCTCATTTCGATTGTCCTTTAATTGGAAAAAAAACTCCATTTACCACACCCTTCGCGGGGTGCGGTAGCGCCAAAAGGTGGTGTGACAAAAAGGATGACTAGAAATATAACTAACGAGATTTGATACTTAACAAAGTCTCGTGATGCCCATCGAAAAACTCAAAACAGTGGAATTATGGTAAAGGCTACAATTCAAAGTTATGCAAGCGCAAGAGAAAAAAAATCCCATATTGTCATAAATCTCTTTTTATGGGGTTCCGACAAGCATAATCGACAAGCATATTCCGAGAAGCTCAAGTTTGTACTATTTAGCTATCAATGAGTTAACAATAACAAGGGGCTTTGGACAAAGATGATTATCATCAAGGCTCAAAATATGTTGAGCGCTTCGCCTCGCATAGTGGGCACTTCAGTATTGTCATCAAGTCTCTAAGACAGTTTTTCTTGTCAACGGGTGTAATCCTAAAGAAGCGACACTAAACAATTAATATTTCACTCTGTCGTAAATTTTCTTCAGTTTCTTTGTCTATATATTTGGCAATCATGCTTATAGATGTAGGTCTTTAACAACACACATATTTATAGTTTTTCTCCATTTGCGCCTTTCTTCATTAAAGCCCACACTTTATTTATGCATTGCGCTTAAAGCCCCAACAGACATTAGAGCATTTTTGCATTTTTCGCTTTTGATAACATTGGTAGTTAGATAGTATTTTATACATTTAGATAGTAAAAATTATTTTTTTAATTAGATAAGAATCATAATTTTTGAGCAACTTCATTGAGATGACAAAGAAAAAGACAATGAGATTCTAGTCAAGGTAGGCTTTTACCCAATTCTTCTGAGTAACAAGAACAACAAATGTGAGGTACGGTGATGCCTAAATCACCTCAAAACTGGCCACAAAATTAAAGATAAGCTCTCTGATCCGGTAACTTGTCAAGAAATAATTCACAGGATAAAGAAAATCTCTCAGGTACTAAAGTGATATCTTATCTTCATTTTGTAGTATGAAATAGTTAGGGTCCTAGTCACAAAAAACCATTGCAGGGGAGAGTATTCGATGTTATTTGAATACTTTCCCATAAGTAGACTTCTAGCATGAGACTTGATCTAGTTATATAGTTAATTTTTACTAGTATGAATGCTCCTACCTTTTATCTTTGATTATTTACGGAGAATGAAGAAAAATATAAGCAACCAAGGTGTCCCACTATTATGCAAATAGGATGGGAAAATGATGGTGAAATTTTAAATGTTGAGTTGAATGAACATGGCTAACCTATTGGATAGAAGCAACTAGATTGAGTTCTAAACTTGGTGTCATAGCACGAAATGGCATCTTAGCGGCATTGAATTATAAATATTGGAGGCTTCTTCCCAATATATTCAAGGATATAGTATGTTCGCTTGTCTGTTAGCATTTTAAGAATTGGTGAGTTTGTACTGGATGATATTTTTGAAATTTTATCACGACCCCAGTTCACCCTCCATGAAAATGTCGTGATGGCACCTAGTTCCTACAACTAGGTAAGCCTAACAATGCGAAAATTAATATAGCTTGCGGAAGCATTTAATTAAACTAGGCAAATCTAGAAGGAAACGATATATATAAGTGCCACTTGGCATATACAACTCAAAAACAGAATGCGGAAGTCTACAATCTCATCCCAAAACCCGGAAACTCACAAGAACCACAGGCTAATAGAAACGTAAAACACTGCTCTAACTCCAGAATACCTAAACAACTGAAAGAAAAGATAAGATAACTACTAAAGTTGGAATAGAGTAGAGAATCCTGGTTTGCGGACGCGGCAGATATACCTCGAAGTCTCTGCTAGATCTTTCTGCCTCGATGATAGTACACCTGGGTAGAGGAACCTGGATCTGCATATGAAAAACATGTGCAGAAGGGGCATGAGTACACCACATCAGTACTCAGTAAGTGCCGAGCCTAACCTCGGTTGGGTAGTGACGAGGAAGGTCAGGGCCCTACTGAGGTAGAATATAATAGTAAATTAACAGTATGAAAGAAATGGCAGTAATAATAAGCACAATAGTGAAATAAGACATGCCAACAAGGAAATAACAATTACACAAAGAACAAAGTAAACACGGAATATGTACAACTCAATACTAATGATAACCATGAGGATCTCTCAGGATACCGTCCTGTAGTCCTTTTTCTCATCTGTCTAGTGGATCTCCCGGAATACCGTCCCGTAGTCCATCACATATGCAAATCCGAAGGATCTCCCGAGATACCGTCCCGTAGTCCAACCATCAATATGCAGGGGGATCTATCGGGAATCTAACCCACAGTCCCAAAGTAAAAGTTTAGGGGGATCTATTGGGAATCTAACCCGCAATCCCAAAGTAAAAGTGCAGGGGGATCTATCGGGAATCTAACCCACAGTCCCAAAGTAAAAGTGCAGGGGGATCTATCGGGAATCTAACCCGGAGTCCCAAAGTAAAATTACAGGGGGATCTACCCGGAATCGAACCCGTAGTCCTAAAGTAACAAACAAGGGGGGAGCTACCGGAATCCCACTTCTGTAGTCCTAATATAAATGTGCAATCACAACTCGATCGGTTGTTTTGAGTACTAGAGCTCCGTTCAGCAGTCTGAGGCTATGAAGAGCTTCATTTCAGATATTATGACTTGTACGCATGGTCGTAATTGAATTTCGAGAAGTTCAGAGTTAATTTGGAAAGAAAATTCTTATTTCAGAAGCTTAAAGTTGAATAAGTGAACTAGGATTGGAATTTTGAATAAACGACCTCGGAATAGTGATCTGAAGATTCCAGCAGGTTTGTATGATGATTTCGGACTTGGGTGTATGCCCGGATTGGGTTTTGAATAACCCGGGAGCATTTTGGCGCCTATTGTGGAAGTTAGCATTTTGGAAGAAATTTCTTAAGTTTGGCTTGTAGTTCATTTCAGTGTTATCGATGTCCGCATAGGATTCCGAGTCTGCGAATAGCTCTATATGGTGATTCTGGAGTTGGGAGCGCGATCGGAAGTGAATTCGGAGGTCCGTAGGTCATTTTGAAGCCATTTGGCTAAAGATAGAAATTTGAAGGTTTTTGAGAAGTTTGACCGGAGGTTTACTTTTTGATATTAGGGTCGGAATCCGATTCCAAAAGTTAGAGTAGGTCCATAATATCAAATATGACTTGTGCGCAAAATTTGATGTCAATTGGACGTGGTTTGATAGGTTTAAGCATCGAAAGTAGAAGTTGGAAGTTCTAAAGTTCATAAAGCTCGGATTGGGGGTTGATTCATGATTTTAGCGTTGTTTGATATGATTTGAGGCCTCAAGCAAGTCCGTAACGTGTTTTAGGATTGGTTGGTAAGTTTGGTTGAGGTTCTAGGGGCCTCGGGTGGATTCCGGGTGGTTAACGGATCGAAAATAGGATTTTTGGAAGGTTGAGGATTGTTGGTTGCTGCATAATCGCACCTGCGGAAGAGGGGCCGATGGTGCGGAGCAACAGAAGCGGCTAGGAAGGCGCAAGTACGGATTTTGGTCAAAGGCTTGAGGACCACAGATGCGGTCAAGGTTCCGCAGAAGCAGGACCGCATTTGCGGAGAGGTGGTCGTAGAAGCGGAAGAGGGAATCTTGGAGAGGACCGCAGATGCGGTTAGAGTTACACAGAAGTGGGACCGCATCTGCGGGAGGCACGTCGCAGAAGCGAAAAGGGGATGGCCCAGGGGAGACCGCAGATGCGGCATTTCAACCGCACCTGCGGAACCGCAAAAGCGGTCAATGAACCGCAGGTGCGGAAATAGCTGGAGGCAGAAGGTTGTTTTAAACTCGGGGTTTGGTCATTCTTCTCCCATTTTTCACTTGGCATGGGCGATTTTGGGGAGCTTCAAGGGGGGATTTTCGTCATCAACGACAAGATAAGATATCCCCACCTATTATGAGTTAAATACATCAATTATGTATGGATTTAAGCATAAACTGTGTAGAAAAACTTGGGGTTTGAGGGGAAAACCTAGAAATTATATTCTTGGAATTTAACCACGATATTGAGTATGGAATTTAGTGAAAGTTATATATATTTGAGTTTCTAAGGTCATGGGTAATCTTATCTTCGAAAATTTTTGTATTCCGGGCCTGAGGGCATTTTGGTCAACTTTTCGATCGGAGTTAGCAATTGCTATAAATTAGATTGTAATTAATATTTGAGCATATATTAATGTATTTGCGTAACCGTTGGCTAGTTTTGGAGCGTGGTGCATCAAGTAGAGTCTTCGAAAGGGCGTGGAATGTCGGTTATGGATCTTCGGAGCGAGGTGAGTCTCCTTTCTAATCTTGTAAGAGGGAATTGTCCCCATAGGTGAAATAATTGATTATGCGCTCCTAATTTCGGGTGCTACGTACGCACGAGGTGACGAGAGTCCGTGCGTAGCTACTATTATGCTATTGTTCGCGTAGGTAGGACCCAAAAACATGTTATACTTGGATTATTAGTAAATGAATTTAAAAAGGGATTACACGTCATTTTTCCTGAATTGTTAAAAGAGAAATTATTTTATTTGGATAAATATCCCCCGATAAGTTCTTAATTGACTGATTGAGCATGTATCTCTATGTGTACCTGCGTCGCATGCATGATTCGCGAGCAGGGTATATGTTTATTTATGGAACGGGCCGAATGCCTCGGCAGATTAAATAGATGCATATATAGGCGCGTCGTCGACCCTCGGCAAGTGCACAGTTCATTTCTGTTGGAGCGGGCCGTCGACCTCGGCATGATTTGCGCATGATATATATTGTTGCTTGAGAATTTTAAATGTTGATATTGCCTTTCATGGCTTGATATAAATTGATAAGATAATGAAAAGTAAACTTTGAAAATCCTTTATTATTTGTTAAATGTGTTTATCTGTTTTCCGGCTTCGTGAGTTAGAACTACTGTATAAATCCATGATTTCCTCACATTTCTAGTATATTGTTAATTGACCTCTAGTAAGTGTCGAAGTTGACAATCTCGTCTCTACTTCTTCGAGATTAGACGGGATACTCATTGAGTACACGTTGTTTACGTACTCATACTACACTTCTGTGCATTTTTGTTGCACAGGTATATGTAACCCTAGTGGCCTAGTGGGCATAGCAGCGCGGATGATTCTGGGACTAGGTGAGTTGCATTATTCGAGGCGACCGCAGCTAGTATAGTCCCTTTCAGTATATTGTATTTATTTCTTGGCCACTATATTTCGGACGGATGTTGTATTTTATTTCCTTATCTGTAGATGCTCATGCACTTGTGACACCGGGTTCTGGGAGGATTTTTGGATTATTCAGTATTAAGTCTTTTAACGACTTTATGTTCATTTTTGTAAGATTTTTATTATCTAATACTTAACGTATAAGAAAAAAATAATTTCCGCAAATACTAAAACATGAATTTAATTATGCATTCTTGGTTGGCTTGCCTGACAGCGGTATCCGGTGCCACCACGACCCTTAGTGGATTTTAGGTCGTGACAAATCTAACCCGCAGTCCCAAAGCAAAAGTGCAAGGGGATCTATCGGGAATCTAACCCGCAGTCCCAAAGTAAAAGTGCAGGGGGATCTACCCGTAGTCTCAAAGTAAACAAACAAGGGGGGAGCTACCAGAATCCCACATCCGTAGTCCCAATATAAATGCGCAATCACAACCAGAAGATACATAGAAATGAAGTACAAAAGACAAGAAATATGTAGTACTGGCCTGGCATGCTTCACGTAGTACAGTCAAGACAACTTAAGCAATTAGGCAAGTTAAATCAACTAAACATGCTTTCCTAATCTAGCATATAGGTTATAATTGCAAATAGAATAAAGCAAATATGAAAGAAACTCAATCTCAATATCTTAAGTAAAATCAGATTTTCAACAATTGGCTCATGTACACACTCGTCGCCTCGCGTACAAGGCACTCAAAATACCAAATAGCAAATCCTAAGGGGAAAGGTCCCCCACACAAGGTTAGACAAGCCACTTACCTCGAACCGGCTCCAATATCAACTCGAAATCACACTCTTGCCACGAGTATCCGACTTCAAATAGCCCAAATCTATTCAATCCAATTACATATCGCAAATAACATCTCAAGCAACTGATTTTACTATTAAATTCAATGACAAGACGCGAAATTAGGTAAAATGACCAAAACGTCCCTCGGGCCAATATCTCGGAATCAGATAATTTTCACATTTTCATAACCCACGTACTCTCACGAGTCTAACCATATAAAAATCTCCCAAATCGGAGGTCAAACACCCACTCAAAACTCAATAGTTTGGTCTATGAAGTTTTACCAATTTTTCATTCAAAATTCGAAATTTAAAGATGAGTTTTTGATTAGATTAGTGGGTTTTAAGCATAAGGGGGTAGAGAATCGTTATCCAATCATTGCTCTCGAAAACCCTTCAAAATTTCTCCCAAATCCGAGCTCTCTAGCTTGAGTTTTGTCAAAAATGGCTAAACCCTCGTTTTAAAATATTAAATACTGCCCAGTGATTTGTTCACCGCGTCGCATGAGTATGGATGCGATCGCGGAGAGTAAAATTTAAAGTCCCAGAATTTGTTCTATGCGAACACAGCCTTTGGCCTGCGATTGCAGAAGAGGAAGGATCAGACCTATGCGATCGTGAACTTGACCATGCGATCGCGTAGAAGAATTGGTCACTGAGTCACCAGCTCAGTTTGTGCAATGCGAATGCGGGGAAAGGAATGCGAACGCGAAGAAGGGGAAGGGCATCACTATGTGAACGCGGTCCATGTTACGCTATCGCGTAGAAGGATTGGACCCCCTCCCAGAATTACACCTATGTGATCGCATGGAAAGGCATGCGATCGCAATGAAGAAGGGATCTGCAACAGCTGAAGGGAAAAAAATCTGCAACTTTTCAAGACTCCAAAAATGCTCCGTTGAGTATCCAAAACACACCTGAGGCCCTCAGGACCACCACCAAACCTACTGACATATCTCATAATATCATTCAAACTTGTATCAATCCTTAAACCTCCTAAAACAACGTCAGAAACTCGAATTGATCAATGATTTAAGCCTAAGAACTTCAAATTCTCCCAAAACACGCTTTCGATAAAAAACCTAACCAAAACACGTCCGAATGACCTGAAATTTTGCACACACATCCCAAATGATATAACGGAGCTACTGCAACTTCTGAAATTCCAATCCGATACTCGGATCAAAAACTCACTATCGGACCGAAAACTTCACAAATTCAAACTTCGGTATTTCAAGCCTAAAAGAGCTACGGACTTCCAAATTGTATTCTGAACACGCTCCCAGCCCCGAAATCACCTAAAGAGCTAGAAGAATTATCGGATTTCCATTCTGAGGTTGTCTTTATACTGTTCTAATTACGGACCATTTTTCAACACTTAAGCTCTCATTTAGGGACTAAGTGTCCCAAAACTCTCTAAAACCCAACACCGAACGTCCCGGAAAAACTAAGATAGCAGAAATAAACTTAGGAGAAGTAGTTAATAGGGGATCAGAGCTTAATTCTTAAGACGACCGGCCGGGTCGTCAAAGATTTACAAATAGTGAAGGTTATAATTCAAAAGAACTTTTATAATGATGTTAGAGATGGAAATCTAGTATAAAGGTGAGAAGGAAATCTAGTATAAAGGTATTGTCATATGTATTCAGTGTTGCCTCTAGACTTTTGCTTGTAAATTAAAGTTTTTATGCTATTTATGTAGAATTGTGTAACATTTTAGGGCTATATAAGCTTTGTCTTGTTAATTGTATATGTACTATATACTCAATATTGAATTTTATAAACTACCAAAATAACCTTTCTAATATTTTTTCTCAGATTGACAAAATTAAAAAGAACAAAACTAATCAACTTGGGACCAAAAGAGAAGTGGGTTAGTTTGAAAAAATATGCAACACATATGGTATTTTTTCAGCTTTATTACATAGTTGTAATTCTTCTTTTATAGAACTTATAAAGGATGTAAGATCTATTATTGGCAGGAATACTTGACTTGTGGAAAGATGGATCCATAAAGCCTTACCTTATTGCAGAATTTATTCAAAAGGTTAAGGGAATTCATTCAGATTAAGAGTGAATTTGACATAGTTCCATGTTAAAATTACTTTATCTTTTATAATTTAGTTAGAAAAAAGTTTTATTTGAGATTTAACAGATAATTTTATTTGAACTCTTAACTTGTAAGGAGAACCTTTATTATGTCAATACTATGTTCTTTGAATACAATATCTAAAGATATTTTTATTTTGTATTTGTTTCATTATATATAAAGGTTGACATATATGAATGTATGAATTGAATATATATTTGAGTCACAGCGAAAGATTAAATAAAATATTATTATTCATATTTTAGAATATTTTATAAAGAAATTTTAAAGTGACGTTTCACAAGATTTTTAAAAAATGTCACTAATTTATTTGACATTAGCTTAAATGTTGTAAAAATTTTATTGACATTTATCATAATGTCACAAATTATAAATGTGACATTTTTTCAAAAGCTATAAATAAATGTCATAATACTTTTTAGCAACATTATTCTAAATATCAGTAACTTTAAAGTGACGTTTTAAGAAATGTCATAAATAAAATGTTGTAAATTTCATACTGACACTTATATATATGTCGGAATATTTCCGACCCAAAATTTACGATATTTGCTACAAATGCAAATTAAATGTCGGTAAATGAATTTATGACATTTAAGAAACATTGTTGTAACGATCCAACCGGTCATTTTGAGAATTTAAGCTCCGTTCAACAGCATAAAGTCTTGAACAGGTTCATATTATGTATATCGACTTGAAGAAAGATTCTAGTTTTCAAAGCTTAAGCGGTGAGAATTTGACTGAAATTTGACTTTTGTACAAACGGCCCCGAAATGGATTTTGGATGATATAACCAGCTTTGTATGGTGATTTTGGACTTAGGTGCAGTTCCGAATTCGGATTCGGAGGTCCGTAGAGTAAATGAGGTATGTCGGCAAAAGTTGGAAAAGTTGAAGTTTCGAAAATGAAGAAGTTTGACCCATGGTTAACTTTTGTGATATCGGGGTCAGAATGCGATTCCGAGAGTTGAAATAACTCCATTATTCCATTTGTAATGGTTGTGAAAATTAGAGGTTATTCGGACGAGGTTTGATAGGTTTCGACATCGATTCTGAAAGTTTGAGGTTTCAAGTCCATTAGGCTTTAATTGGCGTGTGATTCATGTTTTTGTTTTTTGTTTGAGGTGATTTGAGAGCTCGGTTGAGTTGGTATGGAATTTTAGGACTCGATGGCACATTTGGTTGAGGTTTTGGAGGCCTCGGGTGTGTTTCGGGTAAGTTTTGAGCGAGTCCGGGCATTACCGGAACTCAGGCATGGTTCTTGTGCTTAATTTTGCTGAGGGCAAAGGAATTTTTGCTGAGGACGGAATAATTCCGCTGAAGGAAGAATTTGGGGCATTGAGGGTGAAACTTGGGGCACTGAGGTGCTCCAGGGAAGATTTACAGATTTGCTGGGTATGACTTCGGAAGCCTATATCTTTTGGTATACAAAAAATTTTGAGATAATTCGAAAATAAAAATAGTAGTCCCTCATGTCTAGTTTCTAGAAAGGTAAAGAAATCGTTATTTGAACATTTGTAGTGAAATTTATGGCCAAAATACTGAAACCTATCACTCCAGCCACCAGAAGCGCGGTCAGCGGCAAAATTCTGCGATCAACAGTGGAGTTCGATGGGGCGGTATTTTTGGCTGTCAGCGGAAATAGAAATTCGATAGGTGCACTATAAATACTAGATTTAGGGTTTTATTTCATATTGTGACCTAGAGATTGGATCTTGGCAATTTTTCAAAGATTTTTTAAGAAATTTATCGGGGTAAATGATTCTAACTTGGTTTTGGCTAAAATACATGAATCTATCATTGATTTTATCATTTGATTAGTGATTTGGAGTGGAAATTTGGGTAAATTTGTGGAACTTTATAAAATAAATTTTTGGGATTTGAATGTCGATTCGAAGTCGGATTTGAGTGAAATTAGTGTGGGTGAACTAGTATCTGAATGGGTATTCAATTTTTGTAAATTTTGTCAGGTTCCGAGGTGCGGATCTGGGGAGTTGCCTTTTGTTGACTTTTTGCAAATTTTATAAGAATCATAGCTTTGTTAATTGAAATTATTTTATCTTGCATTGTTTGATGTATTTAAGTCAGTTAGGCTGGATTGAGCCGAGCGTTGATGAATTGGTAAAGGAAAAGCTAAATTGAGTATTGAATTGGCTGGATTAAGGTAAGTATATTGCTTAACCTTGTGTAGGGGACTTTCCCTTAGGATTTGAGTCTTCTGTGTTGTTTGTAGTTCGTGTACGCGAGGTGACGAATACGTACTCGGACTTATTTGTGGAGAATTAGCCTTTTAGGGTTCTTAGGTTCTTATATTCACTATGTAGGAAGTTATTCTTGATATGACTGAGTTCCTCCTTATTAGTTTCGCCTCTACATGTTTAATGGAAATTAGTTGCTGCATGATTCACTCTTATTGCCTAATTGTCATCCTATTTGATTTAACTGAAGAATTTCGCCTCTCCTTTCATAACTGCCTGTGTTATTTGATATTTATTATCATCTCTCCTATAATTGTCTAGTCTTAAGTGAAGCTAAGATAACCTTTCCTTAACTGAATTGTCGAATATCCTCGTAACTTTCCAACCTTAAAAGGAGTTTAGATAACCTATATCTTTGTTGACCTGACTTTATTGGGACTACTAGACTCGTATTGATTTCCTTGTTATTAACTTATATATTATGGGATCGTTACTACATGTTAGTTTTCCCTTTGTTGAATTTTTCCCTTTATGCCTTTCATTTCCTTACTGTAGTTATTCCTTATGAACTGGTTTTACCGTTTCCTTGTGATTTAAAGTTCTGGAGCGGATTCACTCGCTATACCTTGTATTGATATCATTATTGTTGTTGTACTGGTTATGTTGGTGCACAAGGTTTCTACCGTGCTGTTGTTGTTATGGGGTTGCACAAGGTTTCTGCCGTGCTATTATTACTGTTGATATATTGCACATGTGACATGATAAGGTGGGGTATATATATGCTTATATATAGGTTGCACATGTGGCAAGACAAGGTGGGAATATTATGATGCATGTGTGGCGAAACAAGGCGGGCACTTATTATGTTGTTATTGCACACATGGCGAGACAAGGTGGGCTATTTTAGGGAGATTGGGATACCTTGTGATACCCTAGGGGCATTCTTGTTGTTGATGTTGTGTTATGGTACATTTACCTGTATGAGTTTCACCTCATGAAGGTTGTGAGAAAATGCCTTATGTGTCATCCGTTCTTTTCCTTATGCTCTTAGATGGAATGGTCTACGTTAGAAGACTTGCACTAGTATACACATAGTTAAATACTCCTATTGGTTAAGAAGCTCTCGTGATATTGTTGAGTATAGATGTACATCCTCGTTTGCTTGTCATATGTGTGAGAGTGTCTCTAGTTAATCAATGAGTTGTCGGTATGATCATGAGGTGTGATAAGGATACAGGATGCCAAGTGTTAAGGTTCAGGTATTGAGATCTGTGAGCGGTAATTCTATTCGAGGTTCAGAACTTCGTGGAGTTGTTGGCTTAGACTTGATGTGAAAACTGTCGTAGTTTCTGAGTTATTACTTTCCTTTACTTCAATTGGGATTTAGGATCTGGGTTTGTGTTTGTGCTCAGTCTTTTATGTCATTATTACGGTGATTTCGTTGTCACTTGTTATTTGCTTCCATATTATGATTGTTGTATTGTTAGCCATATCGTGTAGCCTTAATATATACATCATGTTTTGTTGTTCCTACGCTTTTATTTGTATAGTTTATTGGACTAGTAGGTATCTTGACTGTTCCTCGTTACTGCTCCACCGAGGTTAGTCTTGATACTTATTGGGCACCATTGTGGTGTGCTCATGCTATTCTTCTCCATATTTTTTTGTGTAGACTCAGGTATTGTTCATTTGTAGCTGTGCGGGCCGTCACTGAGGAGACACAAGGTAAACATACTATTGCGTTCGCAGGCTTCGGAGTCACCTTCCTATTTATATTCATACTGTTGTACTTATTTCCATACAGTTAAGTTTAGAAGTTCTAGCAAAATTCTGTAGAGCTAATGACTTCTACTTCCAGTTTTTGGGGTTGTAAAGTTTAAAGAGATTTTTATTTCAAATTTATTAAATGGCATTTAGATGTTGTTGTAGCTTCATTTAATATAAAGGTTATCAGTCCTTAAGACTAGGTGCTATCACGAAACCCAACGGAGGGGAAATTAGGTCGTGACAATTTGGTATCAAAGCTCTAGGTTCATAGGTTCTACGATTCATAAGCGAGTTTAGTAGAGTCTTGCGGATCGATACGGAGACGTCTGTACATAGTTCTCTTAAGTGTTTCTCTTTATATACTCAGTCATTTTTGTTCGGTGCTTCTTGAGTTTTATCCTGTGGGATGTGCGCTCGTTGGTATTAGTTGCGATTTGGTGATTCGGGTGTTGAGTTATGAGATTTTCGTGGTTATTGTATCATCGTCAGTGTTGTGGAGATTTGAAACGGGTTCCTATGGAATATGTGGCTTATGGTCGGTGATGAATGATTTCGGGTAAATATTGTCATCAGAAATGTTACTGTGGGTCTATGTGTGATGTGTCATATTGCATGGTTGTACTATATGGGCGTTGGCATGAGTTGATGCATCCGGTTGAGACTAATATCGGATATGAATTTAGGAACATGTCTTATGGAAATGAGAGGTGAGAACTCTAGCTCTAAAGCTTATTTGTATTGCTAGAAAAGCTAAATTTCAGTTGAGATGGTGTCGTTAGGTTTATGTGGATTTTGGTGACGTGGGATCACCCGCGGGTGTATGTTAGAATTGTGCATTTAGCAATTTGAGGGATTCAAGGCGAATCTTGGCAAGGATGAATGTTGGTTTTAAGAGGGGGAAATGTAAATGACCTAGCCGGTCGTTTTCATAATTAAGCTCCGTTCAATGGCGTAAAGTCTTGAACAACTTCATATTATGTGTATCAACTTGCGTGCATGGTTGAATTCAGTTACCGGGGGATTCATAGTCGAAAAAGGATTCTAGTTTTGGAAGCTTAAGCGGTGAGAATTTGATTGAAATTTGACTTTCATAAACGGCTCCGGAATGAGTTTTGGATGATCTCAACAGCTTCGTATGTTGATTTTGGACTTAGGCGCACTTAAAATTTTGGATTTGGAGGTCCGTAGAGTAAATTGAGCTATTTCGGCGAAAGTTGGAAAGGTTGAAGTTTGGAAAATGAAGAAGTTTGACCATAGTTGACTTTTGTGATATCGGGGTCGGAATGCGATTCCGAGAGTTAGAACAACTCCATTATGTCATTTTGTGAAGTGTGTGCAAAATTGCAGGTTATTCAGACTAGGTTTGATAGGTTTCGGCATTGGTTGTGAAGGTTTGAGGTTTCAAGTCCATTAGGCTTGAATTGGTGCGATTCATGTTTTTGTTATTGTTTGAGGTGATTCGAGAGCTCGATTGAGTTGGTATGGCATTTTAGGACTTGATGGCACATTTGGTCGAGGTTCGGGAGGCCTCGGGTGTATTTCGGGTGAGTTTTGAGCGAGTCCAGGCATTACCGGAACTCAGGCATGGTTCTGGTGCTTAATTTTCACTGAGGGAGGAATTTGGGGTGTTGAGGCACTCCAGGGAATATCTGCAGATTTGCTGGTACAACTTCGGAAGCCTATATATTTTTATCTACAAGGAATTCTAAGATGATTCAAAAATGAAAGTTGTAGCCCTTTGTGTCTACTTTCAGAAAGGTAAAAAAAAATCATCAGTTGGTCATTTGTAAAGACAGTTATGGCCAAAATACTGAAACCTATCACTATAGCCACCAGAAACGCGGTCAACGGTGGAAGTTCACTGGGATGGTGATTTTTGGCTGTTAGAGGAAATAGAAATCTGAGAGGTTCACTATAAATACGAGATTTAGGGTTTTATTTCATATTTTGACATAGAGAGCTCAGATCTTGGCGATGTTTCGAAGGTTTTTCAAGAAATTCATCGGGGTAAGTGATTCTAACTCAGATTTGGATAAAATACATGAATCTATTATTCATTTTATCATTTGATTAGTGATTTGGAGTGAAAATTTGGGTAAAATTTTTGGAACTTTATAAAATGAATTTTTAGGATTTGAAGGTTGATTCGAAGTCGGATTTGAGTGAAACTAGTATGGGTGAATTCGTATCGGAATGCATATTTGGTTTTTGTAAATTTTGTCACGTTCCGAGGTGCGGACCCGGGGAGTTGCCTTTTTTTGACTTTTTGCAAATTTTATAAGAATCATAGCTTTGTTAATTGAAATTGTTTTCTCTTGCATTGTTTGATGTATTTAAGTCATTTTTGGCTAGATTGAGCCGAGCGTTGATGAATTGGTAAAGAAAAAGCTAAATTGAGTATTGAATTGGCTGGATTGAGGTAAGTTTCTTGCCTAACCTTGTGTGGGGAAATTTCCCTTAGAATTTGAGTCTTCTGTGTTGTTTGTAGTTCGTGTACGCGAGGTGACGAGTGCGTACTCGGACTTATTTGTGGAGAATTGGCCTTTTAGAGTTCTTAGGTTCTTATATTCACTATGTAGGAAGTTATTCTTAATATGACTGGGTTCCTGCTGATTAGTTTTGCCTCTACATGTTTAATGGGAATTAATTGTTGCATGATTCGCTCTTATTGCCTAATTGTCATCCTATTTGATTTAACTAAAAAATTTCGCCTCTCCTATTGGTATGCTACCTTTTCATAACTGCATGTGTTATTTGAGATTTATTATCATCCCTCCTATAATTGTCTAGTCACAAGTGAAGCTAAGATCACCTTTCTTAACTGAATTGTCGAATATTCGCGTAACTTTCCAACCTTAAAAGGAGTTTAGACAACCGATATCTTTGTTAACTTGCCTTTATTGGGACTACTGGACTCATGTTGATTTCCTTATTATTGACTTGTATATTGTGGGATCATTACTACATGTTAGTTTTTCCTTTGTTGAACTGTTCCCTTTATGCCTTCATTTCCTTACTGTGGTTATTCCTTGTGAACTGGTTCTATCGTTTCCTTTTGATTTAAAGTTCTGGAGTGGATTCACTTGCTATACCTTGTATTGCTATCATTGTTGTTATACTGGCTGTGTTGGTGCACAAGGTTTCTGCCATGCGGTTGTTATTACGGGGTTGCATGAGATTTCTGTCGTGCTATTATTACTGTTGATATATTGCACATGCGGTGTGATAAGGCGGGATATATATATGCTTATATGTGGGTTGCGCATGTGGCGAGACAAGGTGGAAACATTATGATGCGCGTGTGGCGAAATAAGGTGGGCACTTATTATGTTACTATTGCACACGTGGCGAGACAAGGCGGGCTATGTTAGGGATTGACTGGGATACCTTGTGGTAGCCTGGGGGCATTCTTGTTGTTGATGTTGTGTTATGGTACGTTTGATTGTATGAGTTTTACCTCGTGAAGGTTGTGAGAAAATGCCTTACATGCCGTCCGTTCTTTTTACGCTCTTAGCTGGAATGATCTACGTTAGAACACTTGCACTAGTATACACGTAGTTAAATGCTCCTATTAGTTAAGAAGCTCTCGTGATATTGTTGAGTATAGATGTACACCCTCGTTTGCTTGTCTTATGTGTGAGAGTGTATCTTGTTAATCAGTGAGTTATCAATATGATCATGAGGTGTGGTGAGGGCACATGATGCCAAGTGTTAGAGTTTAGATATTGAGACTCATGAGCGGTAATTCTGTTCGAGGTTCGGAACTTCGTAGAGTTGTTGGCTAAGACCTAATGTGAAAATTGTCATAGTTTATGAGTTATTACTTGCATTTACTTCAATTGTGATTTAGGATCTCGGTTTGTGTTTCTGCTCACTCTTTTATGTCATTATTATGGTGTGTCCGTTGTCACTTGCTATTTGCTTCAATATTGTGCTTGTTTTATTGTTAGCCATATCATGTAGCCTTTATATATACATCATGTTTTGTTGTTCCTATGCTTTTATTTGTATATTTTATTGGACTAGTAGGTATCTTGATTGTTCCTCGTCATTACTCCACCGAGGTTAGTCTTGATACTTACTGGGTACCTCTGTGGTGTGCTCATGCTACTCTTCTGTATATTTTTTTGTGCAGACCCAGGTATTGTTCGTTTGTAGCTGTGTGGGCCGTTGCTGAGGAGACTCAAGGTAAATCCGATGCTGCGTTCGCAGGCTTCGGAGTCACCTTTCTATTTTATATTCACACTGCTGTACTTATTTCCATACAATTATGTTTAGAAGTTGTAGCAAAATTCTGTAGAGCTTATGACTAGTACTACCGGTTTTTGGGGTTGTAAAGTTTAAAGAGGTTTTTATTTTAAATTTATTAAACGTCATTTAGATGTTGTTGTAGTTTCATTTAATATTAGAGTTACCTAGTCCTTAAGACTAAGTACTATCACGAAACCCAACGGAGGGGAAATTAGGTCGTGACAATTATATGACATTTATTTAATGTCATTGTATCCTTACATTCTTGTAGTGTCTAATATGATTTGTAGTTAAATTTATATAACACATGGAGAGTATATAGTTAGCAACAAGTTATTCAACTTTACAGTTTCCATGGAATGGACCAAGTCCCAATTCTTACGGTGCACGCCTGTCACCTAGCATGTGTGTCACCTCCAAACCAATCACAGTACACAAAATTCAGGATTTCATACCTTCATAACCATATTTAGAACAATTACTTACCTCAATTTAAGCAAAATTCCTACTCCAATACGTCTTTTCCTCACAAATCGGCCTCCGAATGCCTCGAATCTGGCCAAAACAATATAATACAATCGACATGGGTTGAGGAATCAATTTCATAAGAAAAAATAAAAGTTTTAATATTCGAAATCAGCTCAAAACTGCCCCCTCCCTCCGACCCACATCTTGGAATTCAACAAAAATAACAAATCCCTAAAGACCATTGAACCACGAGTCTAACCATACCAAATTTACTCAAAATCCGATATCAAAATCCCATTCAAAACCTTAAAAATCGAGCCTAAGAACTCTTCTTCATTTTTTCCAATTTTTCACCTTAAATCACAAATTAAATGATGGAATCAAAGGCATAATCATGAAAATTAACCAAAACTAGATAGGAATCATTTATCGCAAACACCCATGCAAGAATCTCTCCAAAAATCGCCTTCTACCAAGCTCCCAAATTCAATTTTGTGATATGAACTTAAAACACTCGTTTTTGAATCTTCTATTCTGCCCAGGTATGCCTTCTTCGCGAACGCGGAAGCACCCTCGCGTTTGCGAAGCATAAATTGCCTTTGACCAAAAATCCCTTCTACGCGAACGCGTTTAACCATTCGCGAACTCAAACCTTTACTGACCCCTCTTATCGCGAACGCTCCTCCACGAACGCATAGATGCATGGGGTCCCTAGTTGCCCCTTCGCTTCTTCGCGAACACGTTCTCCATCCCACGATCGCGATGCGCTCTCCGCCCAACCTCCACGAACGTATGCTCTTCTTCGCGAACGCGAAGAGAAATATTTCTTCAGCATCCAGATGCACTTCACGAATGCGAGACCATTCTCGCGAACACGTAAGAGGAAACCTGAACCAGCAAAAACCAGAAATCTACAGCCAACATGCCAAGTCCAAAAAAAATGATCCACCAATTATCTGAAACTCACCTGAGGCCCCCCAGGACCTCAACCAAACATACCATCAAGTCCCATAACATAATATGGACTTAGTCGAACCCTCAAACCACCTCAAACAACATAAAAAATACGGATCGCACATAGATTCAAGCCTAATGAACTTTGAAACTTCCAATTTCTACCAACGACGCCGAAACCTATCAAATCACGTCCGATTGACCCCAAATTTTACACACAAGTCACAAATGACAACACAGACCTGCTCCAACTTTCGGAATCGAAATCCGACCCTAATATCAAAAAGTCCACTCCCAGTCAAATTTTCTAAAACTTCAACTTTCGCCATTTCAAGTGTAATTCCACTACGGACCTCCAAATCACAATTCACACACGCTCCTAAGTCCAAAATCACCCGACGGAGCTAACAGAACTAACAAAACTCAAATCCGGGGTCGTTTACACATAAGTTAATATCCGATCAACTTTTTCAACTTAAGCTTTTTATTATGAGACTAAGTGTCTCAATTTACTCCGAAATTCTTCCTGACCCGAACCGACTAACCCGGTAAGTCATAAAACAACAATAAAGCATAAAATGATCAGTAAATAGGGGAACCGGGCTATAACTCTCAAAACGACCGACTGGATCGTTATACACCCTCCAGCTTGAGACGGAGTGTGAGAATGAAGGAATCAACTATGTAGTGCTATATGATGAGCCAACTGTCAAGTTAGTTAGGACAGCTAGCAGTTAGTGCTGGCAGCGTTAGCTGATGTTGTTAGAGTTAGTTACCAATAGTTAGTGATCTTAGCTTAAATAAGTAGAGGTTAGTTGTGTCTATAAATACTGGGTTGTATATATTATTGTTTACACAATCAAATACACCGAAAAGTTTCCTACTTTATTTCTCTTTCCTTCTTCTTCTCCCTTGCACGATACTGTTAGATTGCTCCATTATTGGAGTTCATGCTGTAGCTCAATTGAAGCTTGACTCTCATACATATCCATAGGATCATCTGGCAAACGCATACACGTGAACAGGAACATCCATGACACAGTTGAAAGCTTTAGTACCAGATCTGTTCATTGAACATATATATTTTCCATTTGATAAATGTCATACTTGTAGTTACTTGTGCACTTGAAAACCTTTGCTACTTATTTCTAGCAGCAGTTTTAACAACACAACTTGGTTTCTATCGAAATTCGGAAGCAATCTCTGCTGTAAGTTGAGCAGGAGCAATGCTACATACCCAAATTCAGCTCATTATTCCAAACCGCCAAAAGGAAACTCTTGACAAGCAGTTTATACCTTTAATTTAGGTGTCCAAATGAAAAACAACGGCCAAATTTAGAGCCGTCAAAATGGGCCGGCCCCGTGAGGCCAGCCCAATCTAGCTCGCTACTTGGGTAGGGTTGGGCTAGAATTTTTGAGCCCATTTAAAATTGAGGCTTATAAGCCCGGCCTAAGTCAGCTCGTTGGCCCTTGAGGCTTGATCGAGGTTGGGCCTGGGCTGGCTCGTGGGTCAAAAATTAATAAATATTAAATATTTAATATTTAAAAAAGTAAAAAATAAAAAAATTATTAACTATAATCCTCATTCGCAACCCTAGATTGCTCCTTTATCCTTCCATATCAACTAGAATTTAGATTTTTGACATGCATGTAATATGACAAAATTAAATTTTCTTATGTTTAATTAATAACGAAGTAGAAAAGTTTTAGGTGGCCAATAATAATCTTTTTTTCAAAAGAAAATATTACTTTAAGTGACCCATAATCAGTTTGGATTACTTTAATATATAATATTAATATTTAAACTGCTCTTCAGTATATAAAAAGATCAATTAATTTTAAATACACACAAAAAAAATTTGACAACTAGAAAATTGTAGGAATTTTAAAATTTTTATGGATTATAATGATGAAATCAGCAAATGATTTTATCCCTATATTAAAAAACCTCAGCATATAAACTTATTGAAGCAATCTCTGAATATCAGAAAAATGAAAGTAAAGTATTAAGAAAATATTCATGTAACTTTAAAAAAGAAGATATAGAGATATAGAGAATTTGCATTTCAATTACGAGATTCTTCGTCAAATATCAAGCTTTTTGTACGCTCTAAGCAAACATAAATTGTTTACATGATTAATTGACTATATTATGAAAAAATATTTAAAAATTTAAAGAAATTCTTTTTTCAAAAAAAGAAAATTGAAGGGCCGGCCCGCCCTACCCGCGGCCCTCTTAAGGATGGGTTGGGCTGACCATTTTAAGACCCATTCATATGGCGGGCAGGCCCGTCCTATCCCATCAAATTTAAAAGCCCACGAGGCTTAGAATGGGCTGACCCATTTTGACAGCTCTAGCCAAATTTAAGAGGTTACATATGTATTCAAGCCTTTTTAGAACTTTACAGGATTAGTATATAAGAAAGTTCACATCAAGCTAATTGAATCTCATAATTTATGTGGTATGTTATTGTGTTGGGCTAAACTAACCCAACTCACACCATTAAAAAATTCCAATCTTTTTAGCTAACACTATGAGACTTTATTAACAAACCCAACATATTGGTTCTTATGAGTTGAAGGATTTGTTCAACACGTTCTTAGTTCGAATCGACCAAGGATTTGAAATTCTATTTTACTCAATTATATTTGTTGATAAATATTTAAGCACTTTATTTTTTAGAAGAAGAAGATGAGGGATTCACATTACTTGTTCTTGAAGCGGATAGAGCCTGTATTCCACGAATTCAGTATTTTATATATGAGTAAAATTAATAAAATTTTAATATTTACTTAATTTTGAACGTATAATTTTTAAAAATCCAATAAGAAATTAAAATTAAGGACTTTATAGATTGAAGACGTGGAATTAACTCCTAGATTTGAGTGTTTGATTACTTGTTAAGTTATTAAAAATAAGCCAGTACTATAATATAATCTGTTAAGATGTGCGCCGGGCCGCCAGCCATCATTATTGTTCTCTCTTAGCCATCATTGTTCGCACCTCTTCTTATGCTTTTTGCTTTCTCTACATTTTATTTTATCCATATACATTGCTTTCCGGTTTGGTTTAGTAATCGTGTTAATGAGATTAAATAATTGACTAATTAAATGTAAATTAATTTTAGTAAGTTTTTTCATTTACAGTAAAGGACGTGGGGTGTAATTATTTCCCCAAACTTCTAAACAAACACTTTTTAGTCCTTTACAATGTGGCAAAAGCTGGAAATTCCACTATAACTCACATGGCCGGGTTGACGAAAACATTTCTATTTTGAATTCCACCATTTCCATAATATTTTTAGCTTAACCCATTTGACTCGATACGGAGTTTAAAAATAAAATAAGATTTTTAAAATTTGTTATCTTAAACAAGTTCAAATGGGGTCCAGAATATTTACGTGATTATAAAAATTTCTCATTATGATAAATTTGTAACTTTAAGGTAAATTGTTACTAAATTTAGAAAGTTCATTCTTTTTTGAACGGATCAAAAAAATAATAGGTTAACACAATATTCGTTAAGAAGTTTCCAAAGTTCCATAATACCCCTAAATTCTGTCTATTATTCCGCTAAACCTTCCTCTAAACACCAGTATCATCACCCAAAAAGCAAAAGGGCTAAATCCGTCATTTCATTTCTGTCTCATTAATCACGCTTCCACGCTCCCTCCCTTCTTTCGTTCCTTTTGGTGTCTCTCTCACACAAACACACACTTTACTTTGTTTTTGCACACACATAAAAAAATGTTTCTGTTTCTGCTCTAAATTAACTTCAATGATTCAATGGTGCTTTTGGAATTTGGAGCACTTTATGTGATAGCTACACGCCTGTAGTAAGGAATTTTCGTTCCATCAACTTTTGTCCCGTTTACTATTTGCGCAGTTTTTTGTGCAATTATGGAGTCGGTGTTGGAGTTTCTCTTGCCATCATGGTGGGAGGTGCAAGTCACCGTCTTCGCGTCGGCCTTCATTGTTCTCTCTTGCTGGTTCTTCACCCTCGACGGAGATGACATAGTTGATTATCGCACTCGGGTTGACGGTTCTGGTATTGTCAGTAGCGTCACTAAAGTGGAGGATGATCCAGCATATAGAGTAAGTGGGTTCGAATTAAGTAGAATATACTCCCAATTTATATACACATACATTTTCCTTTCATTAGTTCAAAAGGAGTTTAAGTTATATACACTGTCAAGTGTCAATATAATTAAGGAATTGTAGTAGTTAACCATTCTTATTTTTAAGATTATAAATCCCGCATTTTAAGGAGGCTTACCTGTACAAATCCTTTCGGTGGTGTAGCTAACATAGGCTCATTATGAAATAATGTCAAAGTCATCTTCCTGCGTCCTATCCTCTTGTAAATAAAACTTTGAGTTAGTTAAAACGAGCATTAGAACTTGTCATTGTGACGAATTTTATTCCAAATTGGAAGAGTACTGAGTTTAGAAGATGAAGTAGAGATCACTGGCCTAGCTTCTCTAATAATGAGGGATGATATCCACATAGTTGATAAGTATACTTATTTGTATTTGCTTTTGATGTAACTTGCATCTATTATTCGGCAACTTTAGGACCTAACTCTAGACATTGTTATAAGAGTTCAATCAGTTGTTGCGTTGTTTCTCAAAAATCATGTGTGCTTCATCGAATTTATGATAAGCTGAAATTTGATTTTGCATAGTCCAGTTATCATATTTCCAATGACAAAGTACCACGCAAAAGTCTAATCCTGATTCCGAATGATCGATATAAGAAATTAACAGGAATATCTAACTTTCTTAGGAAGGAAATGATGCCTTGATTGAAATTTATAATCTTCTTTTTCGTTTTCATCATGTGATTTTGCACTTGTTTGACATGCAGTTGTGCACTTATTTTGCAGATGTGCCAGTTAAAAAGGGATGCTCAAACTAATTCTGCATATGTAATCAAGGTATATTTGAACTTCATGTTCATGCACTAATTATAACTACTATCTCTGGATTTGGTGCATTGTACAGTATTGCTATTAGTTGCCATGCTTATTGCATTAGAATATTCATGTGATGGCCATATCTGCAACTCGTAGTTGACTACTTGTACTTTGTCGTATGTTTCAGGTTGAATTGTTGGCTGCTAAAAATCTTATTGCTGCTAATTTGAATGGGACTTCAGATCCATATGCAATCATCACTTGTGGGAAACAAAAGAGATTTAGGTGGCTACCTCTATTTTATTGCCCTATGATCTTGGCGCAGTGGTTTTCCTTGTCTATGAGTAGTTATTGTGCTTTTTCTATTATTGATGATTCTCGAACCAGCTTCCATCATCAAAGATCGCGTGTGTCACGATATTCTTGCACGAATATAAATATGTTTAATGGATCATGCAAACATAAATGATTGGTTGATTTGGTCCATTCTGATTGATATTCAAATTTGTTTAGATAAGCATGTTTTTTTTAATTAATGTAGAAAGCAATTTGAACCTTCTTTTTCATGTTCGTCTCTTTCCTTTGATCGAAAGTGCATGCAAGTTCTAACCTTCTACCTGATGTGATTCTGTCAGTTACTTGTGATCTTTGAGTTTTTTATCTAACATTTTTGGAATAAAGAATATATGTACTATGAGACTCTCACAACTGTGGCTAAGTAAAATGAACTCACTCCTTTTGATATAATATGAAGGAGAAACCAGACCTTTTGATACTTCTATTGTTGGTTAGCTTAGTTTTGAGATGGTCTTTGCTCCATAACATTGTGTTGTAATAGTTGACAGTCAAGTCGAGTGCGAGCTAACCTTCTTTTTGGGTGATTGGTTTTTTCAACAATGTGTACAATGAGGATTGGGGAGTTACAGAAAGTAACTATCTCTTCAGCATGCTTTTCACTCCTATATTACACATGTTTCAAGTTATGCTCTTCAAAGTATTGCAGTTCAATGGTTCCTGGTTCAAGAAATCCTATGTGGGGGGAGGAGTTCAACTTCTCTGTTGATGAGCTTCCAGTAGAGGTAGCTGCCCAATAAATCTTTTGACATAAAGCACGAACTTACTGCAGTCTGTTTTTTGTAATCATCTTCAGATTTTTGTGTGCTGCATTTGCTGTTTGATTACTTTAACATTTAATATTATATTAGTTTCGTGTTTTTATTATCTTTTTGTAATGAATTCTTTTTCTTGATTGTGTGACAGATTAATGTGACAATATATGATTGGGATATAATTTGGAAAAGTGCTGTTCTTGGTTCAGTGACTGTAACTGTTGAAAATGAAGGTCAAACTGGTGCAGAATGGCATACATTAGACAGTTCATCTGGGCAGGTATTATTGATTACTTTATCCTCTTTTCCTTGAAATAACCTCATTTATTGTGGATGTTTTAGTGGTTGTTCTTTTACAGAGTTTTGGCTGTTGTTTTTTTCTTTTTCAGGTTTATCTTCATATTAAAACTTTAAAGCACAATGTCAATTTTTCTAGGTACTCTTTTGCTCCCTTTTCTTTTAGGATCTTACATTATTTCTTATTTGAATGTCAACCATCTTTATGGGGCTAGTGTTTTATATTTGAATACATAATCAGCTATTTGTCTACTCATAGGTTCCTTCTTTTGGTCAAATGTACATACTCTTTCAAAGAGTTGAGTTGAGGATTTACGTGCTATTAGAGATTTTGTGATAGGATCGCTTACCAATATTACATATGGTTCCCCCAATCTGTCAAGGTTTTGCTTATTTGGTGAGCTACTATAAAGCATTTGTGGCTCGAGAATACAGTGAGACCTCGAAACTTGAGTTTGTGCACAGTGTAAAATGTGGCATGACCAGCTTCTGAATAAGTTACTTTAATTGTTTGGTGAACTTGGTTCTATTTGGATAGTTTCTACGGTTTTTTATCATTCAACATTATTTTTCGGTGCCATAGTTGTAGAATATAGTTACTTAGCTGCTATTAGGAGGGGGTGTGCTTTCCCTCTTGTTCAGCTCATTATTCAATAGTACGGAAGTATATATATGTAATAATACACAAGTGATAGATATCAATTTGTTTTTCATGCTTCCAATAGGTGGATAGTGAGAAAAATGGAGAATCAGGAAGAATTAACCAGGTAACAAAACACTCATCACTTAATGAGAAAAGGTGGGAATAGGGGAGATAAAGAGCGAGGCATGAATGTTAATCATCAAATGATAACTCTTGACGGAGATATATTTCTGTTAAAGCTGTACTTGGCTATGCTTTGATGACACTTAGAGTTCAGGAAAAAGAAAATAATTTTGAAGCAATGCTACGAGCATTATTTACACTCTCTAAAGTGTCACATGGGTATTGTTTATGGTCGGATTTTCTCTTTGTTGTTGGAAGATTCTTGATCCCTCAGAGAATCATGTAATTACTTATGGTTCACTACTCTGTTCCTCAAAAAGATTAGTGTTCATCTTAGCTGAAAGATAATACTCTTATTCCCCCTTCTTCATTTGGTGGTTTTAGAGGTTTGAACGGCTATGCTAATACTCGTAGACGGATTGCTTTGGATAAAGAAGGACCAACTGTTGTTCATCAGAAACCTGGGCCGCTGCAAACAATATTTGATCTCCCTGCTGATGAGGCAAGTGCTAAGTTTTGACTGATAAAGGACTCTTGGTTTGGAAGAGCTCTAAGGTGGAAATTTTGGACTGTTGTGAGTCAGTTCTTTGCTAATCAATGTAGTTATTTCAGGTTGTTGAACATAGTTATTCATGTGCTCTAGAAAGGTCATTCTTGTATCATGGCCGTATGTATGTTTCGACATGGCATATCTGCTTCCACTCAAACGTATTCTCAAAGCAAATGAAGGTCAGATCCTCTTTTGATTGTACCTCGTGATATTCTACTTTGTGGATCTACTTTTTACCTAAAATTTTCTAAGCTAAATGCTTATGTTAATTTGTTTTCTCTGTTGAATTACATCCCATTGACTTCCATGAGTTTGTTCTGGGTATTCTACATTCCTGCCAGAAGCGTAGTTCAAAATTTTGTAGTATCACCCTGCCTGTGGATATCTTGAAATGGAGCAAGGTTTATGAGGAAAGATTGCTAATAGCAGTTTTTAATGGATGAATGTTGGATAAAGGGATTTTAATCTGAATAGACTATTTGCATTTTTTAATTTCTCAAGGTTATGTGGATATATATTTCCTATTCCTTCCCTTTCTAAGCATAGAAAGAACTGGTAACGACTGTACTATTTTGATTTTGGTAAATGAATCTCAATAATACTGAAATTGGTTAGTTTATTTAACCATGCTTACTGCATTTGCAGGTAATTATTCCTTTAGCGGAAATAGATGAGGTACGATATTCTCCTTGTTTTTTATCATGATCTGTTCTTCCAAGTTGTCAGTGTGCTTGGAATTTAGCTGGGCCATTTGCAGAAATCAGCAAGAGTATATTTTTCTTTTAGATAAGGAGGAGCCAGCATGCATTTGTTAATCCTGCTATTACAGTAATTCTCCGCATGGGTGCTGGCGGCCATGGGGTGCCTCCGTTAGGAAATCCGGATGGTTAGTATTTTAACCTAATGCTTTAACCTTATTCTTCATTTCACTAGAAACACATTTTCTTTTATTTTAAAAGAAACAGGAAGTTGGCAAGCTATGAGTGAGCGTCTTCTCGCTAGGTTTCAATTTTTGATATTTTATGAGAAGATTCTATGATATCACCATTGGCACTGCTAGCATTATCATGCAAGATTAGAAATTCTACCCAAATATTTTCTCCATCCCAAAATAAATGTTCTTCCACCATTGACACAAAATAATGTGTACTTCTCGAAAAACTAAGATTTTACCTTACACTATATAATACAAGTTGGGTCCCAGTTATTCTCAATACGACATGTTCCTATTTCTGCTAAAGAAAGACTGGCTCAACCTATCAGCCTGACATGTTTCTCCATTATCGAGAAACTACTTTCTTACAATCTTGTCAACTGAAAACTAGACATCCAATTCTGAGAAAAGGGAGGTGGTTTGTTTTGCTTATGTTAGATAGTTGAATTTGAAATTTAGATTCTGGATGTATTACGACCAATATGCTAGTCACCTAGTTTTCTTCACTTTCAGGTAGAGTAAGATATAAATTCGCATCTTTTTGGAATAGGAATCATGCGTTAAGAGCCTTGCAACGTTCAGCAGATAACTATCATGAAATGCTAGAAGCTGAGAAGAAGGTTATATTTTATTTTCTTTCTGTGCTTTTAGTTGGTCCTTTTTCTGATTGTTATCTGAGACAATAAGCACTCCTGGTTATCATATATCCATAGTGAATAGTGATACAACCACCCATGAATCAAATTGAATATTTAACCTTAGCTGTCTTAAAAACATTTATGTATTCAATAAAAGTGGTATTCTGAAAGCTGAGATGTATGACAGCGTTGAATGCATTAGCATTCATCACATATGGGTTTTCCTTCTGTCAATGAAATCTCTAGTTAATTGCACCACTGAGCATAAACAAAGATGTTTTTTGTGTTTATGGAACTTCCTCTTTATCAAAAATGTTGCACGGCATGGTTACCATATTTATTTGTGCTCAAGGAAAGAACCTTCCATATGAAGATTAGTTTGATTACCATATCCAGTATTTCAAAGAGCTCTCTTTTGGTAGCATAAATTTAATGTAACAACGCTGAAGCATGTCAGTGTCCCTTCTGGGCACCAAAATCAGGAAGAAAAAAAAAGAAACAGCAAAGAAAGAGATTAGTATGAATGTATTGAGCTGGCATGGTCTGTCTTATTTCTTTGGGTTCTTTTTGTTCATAATGAATTCCCCAAAGCCTCCATATTAATTACATCTCTATCATGGATTATAATCTTTATGCAAGTTATCCTGGATGTCTATGTTTAAAAAGGGGAGAAGAAGCATGATGAGGCCTTTGATGTTACGAACAATTTGGCTTACTGAATTATTTCTGTTATGTGAAGGCTTTACATTTTAGTAGCTCTCTGTCATCGTTCTTTGCCTGTTTAGGCAGCATGCCAGTAATCATTTTGCAAAATAATACTGCTTTTTCTACTAGATATCAGTTTCCTGATTGCTTACTTCCATTCTACGTCAATGGTGCTATGTAGTTATATTTTATCTGTAAGCTTCTTGAAGCAACATGTTCTGCAGATTCTTTATTAATCTCGGCATGTTTTGTATTCACCGTTACAGCTAGAACATCAGAACATTTTCTTTACTTTAGCTTTAAGTTGTCTCTAACATCATTTTTACTTTTTAGGTTTAAATTGTCTCTGCCGTTTAGACTTTGGCTTTTCATGACTTTTCTTTTAATATATCTTAAATTTCCCTCTTTTCTCTGTGTAGGAGATGGAACAGTCGGCACTGCGTGCACATAGCAGCTCGGTTAAAGGATGTAAAAAGATGGAATTAAATCAGGAAGAAAGTGTGACCAAGATTCAGAAATGTCAACCATTTATTAAAGAAGAAGTCCTCTCTGGTATATATGATGTATGTAAGATATTTAATCTTACTTTTTTGGGACTAGATCTTCTTTCCATGATTTATGACGCTCTTAAATTTTACAAGGATGTTTTGCCATGCACAGCCGAGCAATTTTTTGACTTGCTATTGGCTGATGGTTCAAATTTCACTAATGACTACCGTGCAGCAGGGAAAGATTTCAATCTCAATGTAAGCCCCATATTCTATTTAGTGTAAAAAATGTTTATGACTCATGCTTCTTTATACATTTCTGGTTTGAACTAGATTATGGAACTTTTTGTTAGAGAATATGCATTATTTTGGGTGGCATATGAATTATTGTTCCAGGAGTAAACTGTTCTGCACACAATTTATGAAGTTTAGGGGTTATATTTTGCCTGGAGATATTACTGTGTTTCATTTAGTTCTGCTCAGAGATTAGAATAAATACGAAAGTAAATTACTTTAGCCTCATTATGCTTTTCACATCTCAACAGAAATTGCTCTGCTTCAGTTGCTTTCGCTTGACTCAAAATATTGAATGTCTTTCTTCTCCGTAGATCGGTGAATGGAATTCTGCTGATGAATATGATGGTCAAGTCAGAGAAATTACTTTCAGAACCATATGTAACAGCCCTATGTGCCCTCCAGATACAGCCGTGACAGAGTATCAACATGCTGTTTTATCACTGGATAAAAAAGCTCTTGTAATTATCATATCTCACCTTCAATGTTGTATGTTGCTGGTCATGTTTATGCTTACCATTTTCGTATTTTCCCTTAGGTATTTGAGACTGTTCAACAGGCCCATGATGTGCCGTTTGGGTCATGCTTTGAGGTACTAATGACTTTGGGTGTCAGGCCATGATCTTTTCCCGGACTATTCTATGGAATTCCTTATACATTAACTCCATCCTAGACTGCTCCTCATCTTAATCCCTGATTAGATTTGCTATTCAATCAGGTACACTGTCGGTGGTCGTTAGAAACAACTTCTGAATCATCCTGCACTTTGGACATAAAAGCCGGTAAGTTTCTTGTGTACAAGCCACTATCCATTGATCACCTTTGCTTGTAGAAATGAATCTATTGTCCCTGGTCACTTTTCCCATTTGATGGGTTAAAGAATGATGTGTATTTTTCACATTCTGCAGTTGCATTGAAAAAGCAGTTTGGGTTTTTTGGGGGGGGGGAAGGGGGGAAGGGGCTTTTTGGCTATGAAAGATTCTTGCAATAAAAAGAGAGCCAGAATGTTGTTTCTAAATGGCTCAAGTAGTGGTTTATCACCAGGAATATGTCTACAATTTAAGTAGTTGAACTAGCCTACCACTTAAACGTATATTAAGGTATCTTCTAACTTATCATTTTGCTTATCATCTATTATGCTTTTGGGCAAATCATCTGCCTATCACTCTAATTTACATTCTCACTAGACTCTTACAGAGAATTGATACCCTCGTCATTCATCACACTTGGATTTAATTAGATAGGAAGCTATTTTCCTGGTGCAATGATGAGTTCAGCGCTTATGAGTGCTTTCACAGATGTTGTGCTTGACCAAGTTTCACCTTCCAAGCTTGTTTGATCTGACTTGCTGTTGGATTCTCTCTTTGAAACCCTAGAGATATCATGTTTATGTTTTCGTTCGGACGGCTAAATACTGAATCTCTAGCACGTGACACTGTAATCTTCTTTCTCTTTATTCTATTTTTCTGGTGAGTGGCAAGCATGAAACAGTTGAATGCATAATTCGGAGCTGTGATTTTCTTGACCTAAATTTCTCTACTTGAATGATCCTGAAGATTAGTTCAAAAGTCAAAATTTGCACATCCTTAAGAATGCGGATGTGATGCGAAGTTAAGCTAACTTCAGCAATTTCAATTTTCAACAGGTGCACATTTCAAGAAATGGTGCATTATGCAGTCTAAAATTAAGTCAGGAGCTATTAACGAGGTATTATTTAGCGTCTGTTAGTTATTATGTTCATTCGTTTTATTAACTGAGCGGTTAATTTCCTTGGACTTAATGTGATGACTTTCCCCCCTTACACTCTTCAATCACTTATGCAGTACAAGAAAGAGATGGCAACAATGTTGGAGGTGGCTCGTTCATTTGTTAAACCAAGAGTATCAGTGAGTGAAATAGAAAATGTCAAACCAAGAGTATCAGTGAGTGAAATAGAAAATATCATCTCCACAACACAATCCTTGTATCGACATTGTAACCTATCTCCACCAAGGAGATCCAATGTCCGTCTTTGTAATACGTGAAGATGCAACTCTTTATTTAATGGAATACTATTTTATCTGATATCTGATACCTGCAAATCTTCTTTTCCAAAGCTGCTCTCTTCAAAGGGAAATGTCAGTGCAAATCTTTTATTGTTACAGGCTTAGCAACTCAACTTTCATTTCATGTCTTCCTATAAACTATTTTAAGACCCCAAAATTTTAGACAGTTGTCGAGCATGTCCTATGAATTTCAAAAGGGTAAGCTATGCTATCGCAAGGGAGTAGATTATCCATCTTTGTAAATTGGGATATCGGGGAATTACTTTTTCTCCTCTACACTTTTTGATATATGATCTGGATTCTAGAACCTAAAGAATCTATTATAAACAGTGTGAAAGAATAAAGTGAATGAAAGATGATGCAACAAATGGATATGGGCATTTTTTGGTCAATCTAATGGTATTATAACGAATTAGCCAAATGAAGCAGAATTGAGAAATGACTCTGATAAACAAAAGCTCTGCGCAACAAATGGATATGAGCTCTTTTGGTCTATCTAATGGTATTCTAAAAATTAGCCAAATGAAGCAGAATTGAGCAATGATTCTGATAAACAAAGCTCTGCTCGAATTATGAGACCGCTATATGTGTATAGAATGCTTGTACGTAGATTACAAGATCAAGCTATTAATTTTACACAAAGAGTCCAAAAAACACAATACAAAATATAATAAGGTGAAGAATATGTGTTCAATTGCCACGATCTACAAGATTAACCAAGAACAACTACAAATTTATTTGTATAGGGTAAAATATGTTCATATTTAATGATCGCATGAGAAAGTGACACGTGTAGCAGAAGACAGAAGACAGTCGGGTCCGAAGGCAACGATCTCGTTTGTTATTGGAGAGAACGATATTTATAACGGCGAAATGAATGCCTGCCACCCGGTAGCATTTGGTGGAGAATATTCTACAACATTAAGTATATGGTCTGTTACAGAGAATATGGCATTCACTACCTACCGTATACATTCTTCGATGGCCCTCATAATTGTCATTAAATAGTGGCTTGATCCTAAGACCTTGTTCCGTAGGTGCAACTATAAATAGTGAGCTCTATAATCATTGTAAAGGACACAAATTTTCTCACAAACATATACTATAGTATGTTCAAAGCTCAATACAATTTTACCTTCTTGCTTATTTGTATTGTTATTACTGTCCCCAGAAGCTCTGCTCCCAAAATTAAGATTTCTGCTGTTTTATCTCAACTTCAATGCTAAGTCTTACATTTTGACTAATTTATTTATCACTTTGGTATCAAATCAATTCATTTGTCTATAAATCACATATAAATTAATGTACCATTTTACGGATAAACAGTTTTTCACCCACTATGGGGCCTAGACAGTTGTGTAATTGAGTTGATCCTTGCATCTATTACTAACTCGCTTAATTATTTGTTCTTAGCGAAGATAATAAAAAATGGTAGATAATGGTATCAACATCGCACAGAATGTTGAGGCCCAAGGAAATCAGCCTCAGCACGAGAATCCAATCAATGATACCCGCAAGGAGGGAGACGCGGCCACGCCGGTCCATGGCGGGCGATATTTGCGACATGTTCGAGAGGCTACTCATGATGATGTTGAAGACGAGCACGTCGTTGAAACAGTAAAGATCTTGAAAGATCAGCAAGAGGCTATAATAGGCCATCTCACACGACAGGATCAGGTCATGCGGAGTTGAAGCAGGCATTGTCGGGTGCTTCCAACAACGCGAATGGACGAGGTCTAGTTCCTCCTGGTGCTCCCGCAAATCAAACAAAGTAGAGGGTCGACAACAATACCCCGAGGGGAGAGGTCGGCTTCAATGAGGTTGGGGATAATGATAGTAGATCCGATCACAACAACGAGAGTGATCCCTTTAAAATTGAACTCATGCGGTTTATGAGGGAAATAAACACCTGAATGGATCAAATTGTGGGCGCACCACCAGTGTTGAAAGGACCAGACTCAAAGAAGTATACTAAGTTGTCGTTCAAACCAAGCATGTCACCAGAATTGATCTCGAAGCGGTTAACAATTCTAGACGTGCCAAAGTATGATGAGACTTCAGATCCTCAGGAACACATCACCACCTATACAACAGCACTGAAGAGGAACGATTTAGCTCCCCACGAGATTGAGTCAGTCTTATTGAAGAAATCTGGGGAGACCCTTACGAAGGGAGCCCTAACATGGTATTCACTTTTGCCAGATCACTCCATAAACTCCTTTGAGATGCTCGTGGTCTCTTTCATCAAGGTCCATGCCAGGGCCAGAAAGGTACATGCCCGAAAGGATGACATATTCAGGATTGCACAAGGAGAGTCCAAATTGCTACGGGAGTTCGTGACCAGATTCCAGAGGGAAAGGATGCTTCTATCGGTCATACCGGACGAATGGGCAGCTGAATCATTCACCAAAGGTCTAAATCCAAGAAGTTTCGATGTTTCTCAAAAATTGAAAGAAAGCTTGCTCGAGTTCCAGGCAACAACTTGGGCGGATGTTCACAACCGGTACGAGTCAAAGATAAGAATTGAGGATGATCAGCTCGGTTTCCCGGAGTCGGCCAAGGGTCGGGACTGGAGAAGAATAAAGAAAAATATGATTTCAACAGAGATCGACAGTCTTCAAAAGGATGATTTTTGACCTATGAATGGAACAAAGGACGCGGCAGAGGTTTTTGGTTGGCGGATAGATTCGCCACCAATAGGAGAGCTGATCGCGGCTGGAATAATAGGTCATTGCAGGACAAGGAGACATTGGGTTCTCGAGATTCTTCTTATCCCAGGTTTTCCGAATACAACTTCAATGGCAGCGTAGTTGAGCTGGTGTCGTCTATTTGAAACATTAAAAAAAAACACAGTTCCTGAAGACAATAAGATCTGATCCCGGCCAAATGGATCCTAATTTATGGTGTGAATACCATGGGACCAACGGTCGCCGGACTAGGGACTGTCGGCATATGCACGAAGAGGTGGCAACATTGCTGAAAAATGACCATCTCAGAGAACTCTTGAGTGATCGGGCTAAAAACAATTACGGTCGTAATCGCGATAACACGGAGCCTTCGAAAGTAGGAGAGGATCCTCCACGTTTGACGATCAACATGATTTTTGGGGGAACGATATTATTGGTGTGACATTTTCGGCGACAAAAAAAGACAAAGGTGTCGGTAACCCACTGTAAGAGGCTACAGGAAGTCGCTGAGGACAATATTACTTTCACGGAGGAAGATGCAGATGGGATACAAATACCGCATAATGATGCCTTGGTAATTTCTCTAAATGTATTAGATTTTAAAATTGAACGTGTTTTGATTGACCCAGAAAGTTCAGCCAATATTATCCACTGGAGATTGCTAAAACAAACCAAGCTGACTGGAAGTATCATTTCGGCCACAAAACTCCTTGCCGAATTCAATTTTGTAAGTGTTACAACTCGATGAGAGATCTTGCTTCCCATGATGTCGAGGGAGTGATGAAGACGACCCTTTTTGAGGTAGTGACTGGCGATATGGGTTACAATATTATCTTGGGGAGACCATGGTTGCAAGTTGTACCGTCAACATATCATCAATCGCTGAAGTTCCCAACTCCCGAGGGAATTAAACAAATAAGATAAGACCAACCGGCGTCAAAGGAGATGAATGCAATCTCAGCTTCCAATAGCAAAGGGGAGGAGCAGGCAACATAGAAATTACAGGAGCCGACGCCTGCTCCCGAGCCGAGTAAAGTCAACTAGAGGGAGGAGTTATCGAAATCCTATTAGGTACAAAGATACTTCTAGGTACCAGAAAAAACGGACACAACAAAATCCATGACAGAGGAACTTGAACAAGTCACATTATTTGAGAAGTTCTTAGAGAGGAAGTTCCACTTGGGGACGGGACGAAACCCTGAGCTCAAGTCTGGATTTATTGAATTCCTTAATGTTGACTGCTTTGCGTGGTTTCATGTGGATATGACAGGTATACCACCAGTGTTGGTCGTGCACAAACTAAGCTTGGATCCTAACATACCTCCAGTAAGATAGAAACAGGTCATATTGCCGAGGTTAAAAACAAATTCGTCAAAGAATAAGTAACTCATTTGCCTGATATCGGTTCAATTTGAGAGGCGAAGTATCCTGACTGGTTATCTAACATAGTAGTAGTTCCAAAGAAGAATAATAAATTTTGCATGTGCGTAGACTATAAGGATTTAAATAAGGCATGTCCAAAATACCCGTTCTTATTGCCAAACATTGATCAAATGATTGATGTGATGGCCGGGCATAAGTTAATGAGTTTCCTCAATGATTGTTCCGGGTACAACCAAATCAAGATAAACTTCGAGGATCGGGAAAAACTTCGTTCATAACAAAGTTTGGCATATATTGCTACAATGTGATGCCCTTCGGGCTTACGAACGCCAAAGCCACTTACCGGAGGCTCGTGAACAAAATGTTTGAGAAACAAATAGGAAAAACTATGGAGGTTTACATAGATGATATGCTGGTTAAGTATATAAATGTAGGTGACCAGCTTAAATACTTGCAAGAAACCTTTAACATCTTAAGGAAGTATAACATGAAGCTTAACCCCGAAAAGTGTGTTTTTCGGGGTCAGCTCCGGTAAGTTCCTAGGATTCCTGGTGTCATAAAGGGGGATCGAGGTTAACCCCGACAAAATTAAAGCAATCGAAGGCATCTGGGACCAACTGTCAAGCGTGAAAGAGGTTCAAAGTTTGACAGAGCGACTGGCCGCTTTGAGCAGGTTCATTTCCCGGTCTTCGAAGAAATTCCATCATTTCTTTTCACTACTCAAAAGAAGAAGAACTTCGAATAGACTCCGAAATGTCAGCAGTCTTTGAGGGATTTGAAAAGGTAGTTGTCAAGTCCTCTATTAATGGTAAAACCGAGGGAAGGCAAACAACTTTGATCTACGTAGCGGTCTCAGAGGTAGAGGTAAGTGCCATTTTAGTCCGTGAGGATGAAGGTACGCAATATCATATTTATTACGTTAGCAAAATTTAAATAAGAGCAGAAACTCGCTACCCATATCTGGAAAAATTGGCCTTAGCTCTCGTAATTGCCGCTCGAAAACTTAGGCTTTATTTCCAATGTCACCTGATAGTCGCGGTGACCACTTTTCCCCTGTGGAAAATATTCTTCATAAACCTGAACTTTTAGTAGGCTGGACAAGTGGGCCGTCGAAATGAGTGAATTTGACATAGAATATAAGCCTAGGACTGCGCTTAAGTTACCAGTTTTGGCCGACTTTCTGGCCGATTTCAGTCCAGGACTGTTGCCTTTGGCTACCAAAGAAGAAGTTATGGTGTCAGAATCAACATAACTCCTTTGGACATTGTTCATGGACGGAGCTTCCAATATGAAGGGGTCCGAGCTCGGCATAGTGTTAATCACACCCTCAGGAGAAACCCTAAGGCAGGACATAAGAACCGTTTTTTTTTTACTAATAATGAAGTAGAGTATGAAGCTTTAATTGCAGGGCTCGAGCTGACCTAGGGACTGGAATCCGAGTTCATAGAAATCAAATGCGACTCCTGATTGGTAGTAATTAGGTCTACAGGATCTTCAAAGCCAAAGAGGAATGCATGCAACATTATGTAGTGAAATTCCAGGCTCTACTCGCTCGGTTTAGGGAATGGTCAATTATGCACATCTCGAGAGAAGACAATGCGGAAGCGAAAGCACTAGCTGATCTGGGTTTATCAACAAAAATGAAGGGACGGGACATCGATATGGTCGTATAGCTTATGCACTCGGTACTGGACGCATATAGCTATTACGAGGTAAACGTGACCAACTTGGTTTGGGAATGGAGAAATGAGATCATTGACTATCTCGAGCACAGAAAAAAATTGCCTAAAGATCCCAAGACATCTCAGGCGCTACGCACTAAAGCAGCGTGATATAGTTTCAAGGGAGGTCAATTATATAGAAGATCTTTCCAAGGCACGTTGGCCCGATATTTGGGAGCTTCTGAAGTTAATTATGTTATGTAAGAAGTCCACGAAGGGATCTGCAAAAATCACTCAAGCGCGGATTCCTTGGTGTTAAAATGAATTATGTCAGGATACCACTAGCCCGAATGGAATGATGCCAAGGTTATGTTAAAAAAATGTGATAAATGTCAATGCTAAGCACCATGGTACATCATTCGGATGAGAGACTCCACTCAGTTTTGTCTCCATGGCCGCTCATGAAGTGGGGGATAGATATAGTCGGTTTGCTGCTACCGGCCCCTGGTAAGGTAAGGTTTCTTTTGATTTTAACTGATTCTTTTTCTAAATGGGTTGAAGAATTTCCTTATGAAAATATCGGCGAACGCAAAGTACTAGATTTCTTGTGGGAGAATATAATTTGCAGATTTGGGATACCAAAAAAGATAGCCTGCGACAACGGGCCACAATTTATAGGCTAAGGTCACAAAGTTCCTTGAAAACATAAAAATCAAAAAGATCACATCATCCCTTATCATCCGATAGCAAACGTTCAAGCAGAATCAACAAACAAGGTGATTATACAAAATCTCAAAAAGATACTGGAAACAGCCTAAGGAAAATGGCCCGAAGAGCTTCCAGGAGTACTATGGGCATAATGGACAACGGCCAAATCAAGCATGAGGGAACTCCTTTCGCTCTTATGTATAGAATAGAAGCCCTGATCCCGGTGGAAGTAGGAGAACTTACCCTGAGATATTTTCGAGCAGATGAAGAAACGAACAATAATTGGTTGGTCAAATTGGAGTTGCTCGATGAACGTAGGGACTTGGCGTATATAAGGATGAGATCCCAAAAGCGGAGAATGGAAAGATATTACAGTCAAAGAGACAACCTCAGGTATTTCAAAGTAGGAGGCTTGGTTTTAAGGAAAATAACTCAGAACAACCAGGAGGCTTAATGCAGGGAAGTTGGGTCCAATATGGAAAGGCCCCTACCGTGTTTCAGCTGTTACCAGAAAAGGGTCATACGAATTGAAAATCAAGACAGATTAAAATTTCCAAGCAACTGAAACGTGACGTGCCTCAAAAGATACTATTGCTAATGAGCCTCGCTACGCTGAAAGTATGTGCTTCACTCTTTTGCCCTTCATATAGTTTTTGTCCCAATTGGGTTTTTCTGGCAAGTTTTTTAACGAAGAAGCAATAGAAAGCATACTATGAAGGAAGCTTCGTCAGCAAAAATAAGACCTTAAAACGTCAAGGCACGCAAATAAAAAATCACTACAGAGCGATTAGATAATCTTTGGCTCGGTAGTAAAAATTCCTACCGGGAAGTAAAATTTTCTACTGGACAAGGGTTATCCGACTGTTCACCAATGCAAGCTACTAGGGGTTTTTAGATGGTCTTTGGCTTGATAACAAAGTTCCTAAGGGGAAGTGAAGCTTGTTACCGAACTAAAGATTATCTAACCATCCACTAGTGAAATCTCAAAAGGATCAAGACTTCAAGAGTTCAAATTCGCATTCTTTGCATTCAAACACTAGGGGTATGAGGATACGACAACAATGACTGCCACATTGACTAGAATACGAAACCTGAAAACAAAGTTGTATCATCAGGACCAGGGACTCCGCGGCCAACCCCGTAGGAACAAGTTGTACAATTTAGCCACAAGTAAGGGCAATTTCTTTTTAGCACAAAGAGTGCTTATGTACTTTTGAAAATAAAAGGATAAAGTAAAGTCCTTTTATTTTAATCTTGTTTCTTGTCTGAATGATGAATTAATTTTATCATTTGAAAGTTAAACAAGTACTTCAAATGTTAGTGCCGTAAAGAATATGAGGTGTCCTCTTCAAAAGCACCGTAAACATAAGAGGGTTCTCTCTTATAAAACCCTCACATTAAAGGGTTGATTTCGGAAGAACTTATGCCAAGAATCTAAATGCTCTCGGGGAAAAATACACCCGAAGTCTTGCACAATTTGACGCAAAGAGTAAAACTTGCACAAATACTTAAACAAAAAGTATGCAAAGAGAAAAATTTGCACAATACTTAAATGAAAAGTACTTCTATTCACAACAAATGTTCCAAGTAGCACAAGTACAAAAGTATGGAAAAGAAAAGAAAGCAAAAACTAAGCTATTGATCCTCTGGAACCAGGAGAAAGAGAAGTATCTTCACCCCCAGGAGAAATGGGTAGATCAGTCGCCGGCTTAATATCTTGGCCTTCACCATTTTGACCTTCAGCAACATCACCTTTCGCTTATTTTTCAGTTCCCGAGAACTCAGAACTAGAACCAGAGGAATCGTTAGCACCAGGTCGGGCCGGAATACCCCTTTTGGTAGTTGACTACATCTCACAGGCCTTAGCGATTTCGGCATCAAAGTCAATGAAATCCGCTTTGGCCTCTTCTAAGGTTTTTTTCCTCATGTTATACATAGCATATGTTTTTTCGACAATGAAGGAAGCTGCTCGGTGCTAGAGTTCTTCTTTAATTCGGTCAAACTCGGCAAAAAGGTTATCCTATGCTGATCTAGTGGCTGGGTGGCTGACATCAAGGTCGCGGACAGTGGAGCTGAAAACTCTATTGTGCTCGATGGTCCTCTTATTCTTCTCCTCCAACCGGGAATACTTCGCCTTTTCAGTAGTAACTTCTTCAGTTTTGGAGTTTAAGGCTGCCTCCAAATTATTCAATCTTTCTGCAAAGGCAGCCTCACGATCGGATGCAGTAAGAACGACACTATGGACTTCAACCAATTTGTCCCTAGCTTCTTCAAATTGTGCCCTTAACAGGGCGATCTCCTGGCTAAGGGCCTCTACTTCTTTCTCGCTTTGCTGCAACCGAGTCTCTAACTCAACGGCCTCAGTAGCTCATGCTACCAGTTTTGAGAGGCGAGTAGTAGTCTAATCTTGCTCAGCCAAAAGCTGATCCCGCTCGAAGGAAGTTCCCCCTTATCAAGAATTAGCCTTTGAAGGCCCTCGGAAGCAAGGAAGTTGGCCTGTAAAACAAAAATGCAAACTCAAAATCCTGCCACAACAAAGATAGAAGAACAACATAGGAAACAAAGACTATACCGTCGCTGCATTGTGCATGGCATTGTTCAACAAACACTCTCCTGAAAGAGTCTATATTTTATTCCTATCTTTTTATGAAGCCAAAGTCTTCAAATAATTATCAAGCTCCACCGACCGGGATAATAGATGACATTCAGTGGAAACCGAGAGGGTGATACTTCTCCTCCTTTAGGGATCTTAGGAGGGGGCAGAATAATTATACCCCAAATTCCCATGAACTTGGGACTGGTGAGGAGGGATATACTCCTCTCGGGCAACTACAGCCGATGGAGATGATGTAACAGTTGTTGGTGGCGAAGGCAGAGTTGGTAAAGAAGGAGACGAAGCTGATGGCATTGTAGGATGAGAAATGGTTGCGCCAAATGTAATGCTAGTTGTTGGTTTCTCAACAACCGAAGACAAAAGGGACCCAGTACTCAGCCTCACGGTACTGGGCACGGCGACTGGGACTCGAATGCGGGAGTTAGAATTTTCCACCATATAATACTCCCCCCATAGTGCTGAGGCATCATCTTCGATTGGTGTAACCAACTCAACAGATTGAGCATTCTGTTGAGCTGATGAAGGTCGTCATCTTCTATGTAGAGAATCCCTCTCATTAGTGGCTTCTCCATCATAATCGATCACCACGGTATCTATGGTTGGCTCGGGCGTGGCGCTCATCACCACAGCATCCAAATATGACTCGGGCGTGCCATTCTTTGCCTTATTATTTTTTCCCCCGGCAGCAGAGGAAAGTCTCATTCTTTGTTGTTTGTTCTCAGGCCGGGGACTTTGAGAAGAAGCACTTGCACCAGAAGCAGGCCAGAAGACACCTGTTTGGGTGAAAGCCTCAGGTAGCAGCCTTGCCACGTCAGTGGGATTAGCCAAAACATCCTCCTCGGGGACGACAACTGAGCCCTGGGGTAGACCTAAATTCAACAGGAGAGAAATGTTAATCAACTTCCTTATACGAAAGGTAAAAACAAGATGAGTTCGACTTACCATGATTTTTGGCCTTCTACCCATATTTAAGGGCCAGTTCTTTCCACGTGCGGGTCTCGGGCGTAGTGACATCCAAAATGTTTTGGACCCACAGGTCCAAGCCTTCAACCCCTAGGTGGTGTCCACCGAGTTGCTGAAATAAGTGAAAGAAGAAGGGTCAGTAACAGTATGGGGAGATCTTTAATAGAAGAAAAGACAAGTATTGAACTTACGAGTGCGGTTCCACAATTTTGGACAAGATGGAGTCGTGATCGGAATGATATCCCTGGTGGCAACTACAATGATCCATTCCATCCACCCACAGTCATTGTCATCATCCATGCTGGATAGAAAAGCATGATGGCCACATTTGCTGAAATTTATCATTTCTCCAGGGAAAATCTTGGGGGAATAAAGGTTCATTAATCGAGCCAGGGTTAGCTCCTCTCCCACCTCCTGGCATATACACCAAAGACAAGAAACTTTCCTTTGCACAGAAGGACTTACTTGTGCCAGACGTACCTGGTAATGGATGCAGAACTCCACGGTAACAGAATCAAGTTGTCGCTCAAAAATAATGGCCCCTAAGTAAAGGGATACGTATAAAAATATGTGTAACCCTTCTTGGGTAAAGTTACAGGTTAGAGCGATGATGTTAAAATCATGGCAATGGTAGTCTTCCTTCAAAGCAGGATTGCTGGAAGGGCGGATAGAAGAAGGATACATGCCAATAGCCCACGTGCGAGGATTAGTGGTAGGGTACTTCTCTTCAAAGTCCTTAGTTGCGACAAGACTCCTTGGAATAACGGTGCTCACCGTAGGAGGAGCAGCGTCATCAGCTTTACCTTTGTTCTTTGAGGAAATAGGGTTTCTGGAAGAAGAGGCCATTGTTATCATAAGAGAGAAAAGGGTTTTCTCTGAAGAAGAAGATTAGAGAAAGTTGAAGACAAGTTCGAGTTGAGTAAAGAGAGTTCGAGAAAGGTTGGAAAGTTATGAAGTGTAAATGGAGAAGTTTGATGCATATAAGTAAAAGGAATAGGCGGCTAAAATCAGCTCCATAATTAACTCAATAACCAACAAAAATGGTGTTGAATCGTAGGATGATGTGTGTTCCGGGCATTAAATGCAGAGAAACATGCGTCTAATCAACCGTCATAAACTTTTCAGTGGGGGTGAGAGAATTTTCCACCAAAACATGTATCTCTACCAACTTCCCGATGCACAAAGTTATGCCACCAGAAAGCAGATGGACTATCTGTATAGGGTAAAATATGTTCATATTTAATGATCGCATGAGAAAGTGACACGTGGAGCCGAAGACAGAAGACAGTCAGCAAATGTGCTCCTTCACATAAAGAGAAAGAATTACAAACATCCCATTAGACTTCTTCACATAAATGCGATGGTCTTCATCAATCATGGTGAAATCATAAGAGATCACCTCCTTGTGAAATCTCAAATACCATTGCCTTTAAGATTGCTTCAGGCCATAAATAGATCTTTTCAATTTACAGACCTTCTTTTCTTAACCTTTAACGATGAAGCCTATAGGTTGTTCCATGTAGATCTCTTAATTTAGTTCTCCATTGAGAAAAACTGTCTTCGCGTCCATTTGATGTAATTCTAAATCCAAACGTGCAACAATAGCCAAAAGTAAGCGAATTGAGGTAAACTTCACAACTGGTGAAAATGTTTCCTCATAATCTATTCCTGCTTCTTGAGTAAATCCTTTTGCCACCAATCGTGCCCTGTATCTTTATATTGACCCATCCACTTTGCATTTAACTTTGAGAACCCATTTGTTCCCAATAGCTCTACGCCCAGGTGGAAGATCAACTAGATCCCAGACTTTGTTGGTTTCATGGACTCTAATTCTTCTTTTATTGCTTTCATCCACTCATCTTTTCCAGGGCTCGACAAAGCCTCAGTCACAGACTTTGGATCATGCATCTATGTGGGAGATACCAAGAAAATATAATCTTCAATTTCATAAGTACGTTTGGGTATATTTTTCCCGGCACTCTTTCGTAGTTGAAATTTAGATTTGTTAGAAGGATTTTGGGATTGAGAGTTCCCACTCCCACTCGGATCAAGAATAAGATCTTGATCAATTTAATTATCAACTGTGTCAGAAGACACTTGCTGACTATCTGAGTTCAACATTTCATAAAGAGGCTCTCCATTCTTTACCTCGCCCTTCTTTGGAAAATCATTTTCCAAAAATGTGACATCTGGCGATTCAATCTCAGTAACACTTCCATCCTCTAATTCGCCAATGAACACATACCCTTTGGAGTGTTCTGAATATCTTATAAAGATACATTTCTTGTCTTTTGGACCTAATTTACCAAACTTGCTAAAAGAATCTTTTACATATACAGCACAACCCCAAGGTCGTAAATCCTTTAAGTTTGGTTTATGACCATTCCATAGCTCATAAAGAGTGGAAGAAACTGATTTAGAAGGCACTTTGTTCAATATATAAGTTGCAGTCAATAACGCATCTCCCCAAAAAGAGATAGGTAAATTTGTCTGCGCCATCATGGACCTTATCATGTCCAGTAGTGTTCTATTCCTCATTTCTGCTACACCATTTTGTTGAGGTGTGTATAGAATAGTTAACTATCTGGTGATTCCCTTTTTATTGCACGATTCTTCAAATTCTTTTGATAGATATTCACGCCCTCTATCGGTTCTTAGGGTCTTAATTCTTTTGTCTAATTGATTCTCAACTTTATTCAAATATTTCTTAAAGCATTCAAGTGCTTCAGATTTATGAGAAATCAAATAGACATAACCAAAGCGCGTGAAATCATCAATAAACGTAATGAAATATAAAGCACCAGACCTAGCCCTCACATTCACTGGACCACAGATGTCAGAATGAATTAATTGCAATGGAAAATCGGCTCTCTTAGCCTTTCCAAATGATTTACGTGTAATCTTTCCGGCAAGATAATTTTCACAAGTTGGCATTTCAATTTTAGAGAAAGAACCCAAATGTCCTTCCTTAGACAATCTATTCATTCGATCCTGCCCTATGTGACCTAATCTTGCATGCCATGTGATAACATCAACTTCATTGTTACTAGAATAACATACCATAACACAACGGTCAACATAATAGTTATACGTAGAAGGATTAGAATCTAACACAATAAAACCATCATAACGATGTCCAAAATCATAAAAAACATTGTATTGAGTAATCCTAAGACCACTGCGACTAAAGTTCAAATTGAAATCTAAATCTAGAAGAATAGACACAGATACTAAGTTTCGTCGAATCTCTGGAACATATAGGACGTCATGCAACATCAAAGATCGGCCACCACGCATGTCCATTCTGCAAGTGCATATCCCTTTGACTTCAAGCTTTGCATTATTTCCCACATATACATGCTTTGATCGAGGTGGAACTTGACGAAACTCTATAAACGCTTCTCTATCGCGGCTCACATGGTCGGTGGCCCCCGAATCTACAATCCACACAGGATAAGATTTAGTTAGTAAAACAGTGCTAGAGATATATATAGCACTAAGAGATGCGTTTTGAAATGCTACCTTTTTCGGCTGAGTGCACTCACGAGCAAAATGCCCTGGAACTTGGCAATTGTAACACTTCATCTTGCTCTTGTCTTTCTTCCTGAAGAACCATTTTCCTTTCTTGAAATTTGGCTTGTTTCTTTTCTTGGAGGGTCCTTCTCCAGTCTCCTTACCCTTTTCATCATTTTTCCAGTTTCTCTTGCGCTTGAAGCTTGATCTCTTTGTACCACTTGATTCTGCCACAAAGGCATTAGGTACAGCTTTAGCAGCACCAAATCGCTCGTCTTCAAGCTCCACATGACGGGCAACATCAGCAAAAGTTTTGATGTTATCATTGTGGGTCAAGTTAACCTTCAGATGCTCCCAATTATTGGGAAAAGACCGAATCACTGCCTGAACCTACTGCTCGTCAGAGAGAACATGGCCAGCACCTTTGAGTTGATCAATCATATTCGACATCACTATTAGATGTTGTTTGACACCGTGATCATGACGCTTTTTGTACGTATCAAATTTGATTGTCAGCTGACGAAGGAGAGTCACAGTCGTACCCCCATATGCCTCCCTTAGATGCGCCCATATGGCATTAGCAGTAGGGAATTGTTCACATTCATGAATGAAATCATCCACAACTGAGCTTACAATGATTCCACGAGCAGTGGCATCTTTCTTTTTCCAAGAATTGTATGCCTCAAGATCTCTCCTATGTTGGGCAGTGTTACCCCCCCCCCCCCCCCC